>CAUYLG010041288.1:0-31663 GCA_963573385.1 Cacajao melanocephalus | reverse complement strand
GGATGAACCTGGAAACCATCATTCTCAGCAAACTGACACAAGAACAGAAAATCAAACACCGCATGTTCTCACTCATAGGCGGGTGTTGAACAATAAGAACACATGGACATAGGGAGGGGAGCACTACACACTGGGGTCTGTTGGGGGGAAATAGGGGAGGGACGGTGGGAGGTGGGGAGTTGGAGAGAGATAGCATGGGGAGAAATGCCAGATATAGGTGAAGGGGAGGAAAGCAGCAAATCACACTGCCATGTGTGTACCTATGCAACAATCTTGCATGTTCTTCACATGTACCCCAAAACCTAAAATACAAAAAAAAAAAAAAAAAAGGGGATAAATCTTTATGACTTGGGTTAGACAATGTTTTCTTAGATATCTAACACCCAAATCACAAGCAACTAAAGAGCAGCTAAGTTGGACTTCATCAAATTGAAAATCTTGTGCTCCAAAAGACACTTCTACAAAAGGGAAAAATGGTAGGAGAAAATATTTACAATTCATGTATCTGACAGAGTAGTACATGAAATTTAAAACACTTGCAAATTAATAATAAAATTACAAATAAACCAATTTAGAAATTGGCAGAGGATTTGAATACATGTTTTTCCAAAGAAGACATACAGATGGCCAATAAGCACAAGAAAAGATGTTCAACACCACTAGTCATTATAGGAATGCAAAATAAAACCACAATGAGATACTTCACACCACTAGGAAAACTAGATCACTAGAAACAAGTGATCACAAGGATACGGAGAAATTGAAATCCTCTGACACTGCTGGTGGGAATAGTAATAATGTGGTGAAGCTACTTCAGAAGTTTGGCAGTTCCTCAAAGTGATATATGACCCAGCAATTTCACCCCTAAGTATATACCAAAGAGAACCGGGTATGTTGATAGAAAAACTTGTACATGAAAGTTCATAGCAACATCATTCATGATATCATTCATAATAATGAAACAACTCAAATGTCCAACTGATGAATGTACAATTTAAATGTGGTATATCCATACAATTACCTATATTGTTTAGCAATAAAAATGAAGCACTGATACATGCTAAGCCTAAAAAACAGGCTAAGTGTAGAAGCCAGTCACTGAAAAACAAATTGTAGAACCTTTTCTAAATGAAATGCCTGGAATGAGAAAATCTAGGGTGGGCAGTGGTTCATGCAGCTGTAATCCCAGCACTTTGGGAGGCTGAGGTGGGCAGATCACCTGACATCGGGAGTTCGTGACCAACCTGGCCAATATGGTGAAACCCCGTCTCTACTAAAAATACAAAAATTAGCCGGGTGTGGTGGTGGGCACCTGTAATCCCAGCTACTTGGGGAGGCTGAGGCAGAATTACTTGAACCCAGGAGGTGGAAGTTGCAATGAGCCGAGATTCCACCACTGCACTCCAGCCTGGGAAAGAACAAGACTCTGTCTCAAAAAAAAAAAAAAAAAAAGGAAGAAAAAAACTAGAGACAAATACAATAGTGGCTGCCTGGGACTGAGGAACTGGGGAGGAAAGCAGAGAATGACTAATAACAATAGGATTTCCTTTTGGGGTGATGAAAATGTTCAAGAATTTTAAGAGTGGTGATGGTTGCATAACTTTGAGAATATACCAAAAAAAGTATTAAATTGTACACTTCAAACGGTGACTTTCAGCCAGGCGTAGTGGCTCCCCAAGTGGCTGTAAAACATTCCACCACTTTGGGAGGCTGAGGAGGACTGCTTGAGACCAGCCTGAGCAATAAAGCAAGACCCTATCTCTTAAAAAAAATATACAGTGCATGGTGGCACACACAGCAATCCCAGCTACTGAGCAGACTGAAGTGGGAAGATTCCTTGATCCCAGGAGTTACAGGCTGCAGTGAGCCATGACTGTGCCACTGCACTCTAACACAAGACTGTCTTTTGCAAAAGGGTGACATCTAAAAAAAAAAAAAAAAGTTAAAAAAAAAACAGGAAATCAGAGGGAAGAGTGATAGGGAGCAAGTTCTGTGCATGTTCTATCTTAAATAGGGTTGTTAAAAAAAAGAGATCTCAATCAAGCACAAAGAATAATCAAATAGCAAATTGATAACATTACATATTTAAACTTCATTACCAAAATGACTGAAATATACTTTTAGTAATTTTAAAATCTAGGGACTATAATCCAAACTAAATCCTGAAATTTAAAATTACTGTTCGAGAATTGTTAAATTCTCAAGAACAAAGCCTCATCCTTTTAACCTATATAAAAATTTTAGATTCCTCTGCCAGTTTAAGGTAACAAAATTTAATACAGCAACAAGGACAAAAGTGCATTTCAAAAGTTTTCCAAAGAAATTTGTCACAGCTTTGCAGCCATACATGCCTGTTTTGTATTTTTAAAATTTTCTATTTCTTTTTACTGTCTTTGGTTTGCCTAAATCCTCATCTGCCTTTTTATGCATGAGTACTCTGCAAACACTTCTCAAACAGAAAGTAACTCCTGAGTTTAGAGCATCATCACTTTCCTAAAGCAAGAGAAGGGTATGACCTCAACTCAGCTTTTCAAAGTCAGAATAAGCCTTTAAAATAACCATTACAGTCCAAAATCCATATATTTACTTTTTATTGAATTTGTTAATGTTACAGAGTTCTTGCACTGCCAAACCATGCCTGAGAATTCAAACAAATGGTACAATGGACAGCCTCATCCACCCATCATACAGCATATTAAAACGTGATTCACGTACAATTTGATATTTTCACAATCTTTTAAAAAGTTATAACAACGAGTTGGAATTTAAATCTGCTGCGGGTCTTGAGATCTTGAGTACAGTATGCTTTTACATAACACCTCCACTTAGTCATCTCTCTGTTCATTCTTCAATACCATAACCCCCAACAAAATTCTGCTGGGAAAAAAATACATACTTTTCAGGGAAAATACACAGTTCAGCAATGAAGAGACTATTTTTTAAGGTTTTTGGTTCCCAAATAAAGTCTTCAGCTTACCAAGAATCCCATTTCTGATTTAATCAACCAACCCCCCCTTGGCTGGCTCAGCTACTCACTCAAATACATTAGAAGGCAGGCATCTTGCCTGCCACCTCAAATGCCAACATTATTGCCCAGATGTGGGTGGCAGGTCCCATGAGGAGATACTGTAACCCTCCTTGGAGTCCAATTCCTGCACGGACACTTTCATCAAGACTAAACTCCTATCCGAAAATGCTCCCACATCAAAATAGTTTTACTCACCCACTTGCTTCACTCTTGCCAGTAGCAAGTCTGCAACTCATGCATTTGGCAAAGGGATTTATTATAGAGAAACCCAGACTCTGCATCAAGTAGTCAGATTACCACTTTCAGATATTTCTATTGAAAGAAAGATACAAAACTAGGAAACTGCCAGACTATCTCATTAGGTGGACACTCTTCTGTAATTCTGGGTAGCTTCCTCAGGTCCCTTTAAAGGACCAAAAACTATGATTAATAGGTATTTTAAGCTGTAATTATTAAAAACAGAAGTGCTACATCACCTGTCTTTTGCCCTGACTCTCCAAATGAACATAAAGACACACCAAAAGGTTGAAAACAGAGCTAGCTGGGACAATCACTGCATCTATGAACAGCCAATACCTTGCAAATTTGGGCACAAGTATATAAGGAATTCTTATCAAAGATCATGCACAATCCATGACACTTAAATGGGTTTTAGCTGAAGTTTTGCTCATGTTGCTCTGAATTTGTAAGGACAGATCAGTGAACCCCTTAGCCTCAGCAGAAAGCATATTCTTCCCACTGCAGTTTACTATACAATTTAGACCTGATTAGACGAGGCATTAGCAGCACCTGAAGTTGAGCCTCCAGCATCTACTACCCTTTACATCAAAGGCTATTTGGTTCCACCCTCAGGATTGGCATTCCCACAAGACATCTGACAATCCTAATGCATACTTCAGGTTACTTAACCAAGCAATATGCTCTGTCAAAGAACTTATTTCAAGTCAAAGCAAAAAAGGCCTTAATGTAGAACAAAAACAAAACAAAAAAGCACTATCCGAATAAAAAAATTACCAAAAAAACTCACAAGATAATTCTCTCCCTTACCCCTTCTCCCACTTGGTGGACCCCAGTTTGGTTGAATTTGTGTCGTGGTTTCTTCAGAATACAACTAAAATTTAGATTACAAATCACAGCCCTACACAGATGATCTGAACACATCAGTTCTTTTCAGCCGTGTGTTCCAGGAAGTCTAATATAGCCACAGCCTACTACAGAGAGTATTCCCTAAGGGTAGGGCACAGGACAGGTTAATTAAGGTCACTTAAATCTTCATCTTTTACAGCAGATCAGAACCCAGATGGCTGACTTTATGCAGGATTTCTGATAGGAATCCAGTAGAGCTGGTTTGAAGGTTCACATTGACACTTAACAGTTGTAAGCTTCTTATCCAGAAGTTGTGATCCACACGAAGTCCACAATGAGTGCAGCAAATCTGAGGTAGTCAACCCTTATGAAGGCTCAGTATCTGAACATAAAAAGATTTTGAAATGACCACTGGCTGCAGGTTTTGGTTTTTTGTATTTGCAGAGTAAATATGAAAGAACACTGTTGAAACTAGTTCACACACTTATGTAACAATGAAAATTCCCCTAAATCCAATATGCATAGAGCAGTCGTGACACTTTAACTTCCATAGTGCCATAGGGCCGGTCATGAAACGGAGTGGTCTGCAACGGTGTCTGTAGATCCAGCAGAGATCAAATGATGAATGGCTGTTGGTGGCGGTTAGCTGTAGTCTAGTTACCTCAGAAGGGTTAGCAAAGCCCATTCCTTAATTGTACTGTGAGTGGCTGCTTTTCTGGTTTTCAGGCACAGCATACTGGTTGTCTAGCTGAAGTTTAAGGGCCTGGTTTTTTGAAACCTCATCCCTACCTCTATTTTTCTGTCTTACTACTTCAAAGCTCTTCTCCATTTCTTTATCCCTAAGGGAAAAGAAATGTTATCAGTAAATATTTCTTCTTCACTAGGGTTTTTGAAAATATTCGTCCTTGAATTTTAAAAAAAAGCCACCCCTTAGAAGAATGCTGGGGAGGGGTAGGAGTAAAGGCGTATATAAAATCCTTATCAAACCATTTTAAGGCTTCAATTAGAACAAAAAACACAGAACACTGTACTGAAGCTCCAGGGTCCTATCTTCTACTGAACAGTATTAACTGTGACCCTATTTCAGGACAAACTTGAAGAAAACTGTTAAAAGCTGTGTAATGACATTCCTCCTAAGACTTTCACTTTTAGCAAGTAATAGATAATAGGTAATACATTTCTATTTCTCTCTTTATGCACAAGGATAACAATTTTCTCATTCAAGTAAATTCTACTCATTAGTCAATGATTTCTCCTCACATCGATTTTGTGGGAGTGGATCTGATTAGGTCAGGTAAAGAAACTTGAGTGTGGTGAATCACTGCCCTCCCAAGGTCCCTTATACATTTTTTAAGACAGCAGAGGAGCAAGTCCATGTGGAGGTTTAAATTCAAGCCAGCTGTGCTCTCAAAGTGGCGAAAAGGCTGGGATTTATTCTAAAAGCCACCCCAAAAAACATTTCCATCTGATGTCATTTACATTTCTTCCCATTTTATTTATGTTTTAAAATTCATGTCCCTAAGTAAGATGTAGATGTGCCATATGTAGTCATTTAATTCCAGGTAGCATTCATTTTAAGTACCTGCTGAAATAAGATTATTTTAATATTAGATTTATAAATGCCAACACCTTCTGTCTATAGTCACATTAACTGGGAACAGCGCTTTTATATTTCTAGTTTCCATATTATAAGGAGCAAAAGCCACTTAATTATAAAAGAATTAACTACACTGAAACTTGTCATTGCTATAAAACATAAACCAGGGTTAAGAGAAACTTTTGCAGACAGCAGACAAGTCAGTCTCCAATGCTCTTTGCCCTCCCCCTTTCCTCCCCTCTAGGCATACAAAGTCCCACCCTGATTCTCAGTTGCCTGTCAGCTAAAGCCCAGGCTTTACTAGCTAAGTAGTAGTCTCCCTTGGGTGGGTATGCACATCCCCTACATCCTACTCCTTGGCCAAGGAATGGACATCCCAAACAAAATGCAGTTATTATAGTACTTACTTCCGGCTTTCTACATGCTTGGCAGTTGACTGCAGGGATGGGAACTGTGTATCGCTGTAGATTTCTGGTGGTCCTTGTGGTGTTTTCCTTGTTGTGGTTAACCTGGCCCCAGGAGGCCTATATACACCACTAGTCATTGCCGGTTCTGGGGTTTCTGTAACTAATATTTTATAACAATTTAGATAAACTATTCAAATGCTCAGCATTTTAATAAGTTATTCTTGCATTCCCAATCATTTAACAAGTACCTGATTATAAGGGTCTCTGGGTCAGACAACAGACAAAAAGTTATTTGAGAAAATGTCTCAAAGTAAAAACAGGCCGGGCGCAGTGGCTCACGCCTATAATTCAAGCACTGTGGGAGGCAGAGGTGGGCGGGTCACCTGAGGTCAGGAGTTCAAGACCAGCCTACCCAACATGGTGAAACCTCAACTCCACTAAAAATACAAAAAAATTAGCCAGGTGTGATGGCAGGCACCTATAATCCCAGCTACTTGGTGGGCTGAGACAGGAGAATGGCTGGAACCTGGGAGGCGGAGATTGCAGTAAGCCCAGACTGAGCCATTGCACTCCAGTCTGGGGAAAAAAGAGCAAAACTCCATCTCAACAAGAACAAAAAGGTGAAAACATTGTATTTTTCTAGGGTAGTATTCTAACTCCTCTTCCATGTACAACTTTAGTAAACTCTGTAAACGATGAGTTCCACAAGCCATATTACTAGAAATGAGAAAAGAATCTGCTGGACCTGGATGACTGGTCTTATCAGTCATCCAGTTATAGCAGCCTTATGTCAGAATAGGACCACTTTAGTCTTCAATTTACCTACCAGTAAATATGAAATACTTCTTTACCTGATTGGTGGACTGATTAAGATGCCATATGTAAAGAATTTATTTAATGAAATGCCAGTGTGGTTATTTTTAAGATGCTAACCAGGGCCAGGTGCAGTGGCTCACGCCTGTAATCCCAGCACTTTGGAAGGCCAAGGCGGGCAGATCGCTTGAGGTCAGGAGTTCAAAGCCAGCCTGGCCAACACAGTGAAACCCCATCTTTACTAAAATTACAAAGAATTAGCAGGGCATGGTGGTGCACGCCTGTGCACCCAGTAATCCCAGCTACTTGGGAGGTTGAGGCAGAAGAATCACTTGAACCCAGGAGGTGGAGGTTGCACTGCCGTGACCAGAGACTGTGCGAGTGCACTCTAGCCTGGGCAAGAGAGTGAGACTTTGTCTCAAAAAAAAAGATTCTAGCTGGGCATGGTGGCTCATGCCTGTAATCCCAGTACTATGGAAGGCCGAGGGGGGCAGGTCACTTGAAGTAAGAAGCCAAACCCATCTCAAACAAAACAAAAAGATTCTAAAGATGATTTAAAAACATAAGACCGGATGTGGTAGCTCACACCTGTATTCCCAGCACTTTGGGAGGCTAAGGTGGGAGGACTGCTTGAGCCCAGGAGTTGGAGACAAGCCTGAGCAACATAGTGAGATCTCATGTCTACAATAAAAGAAACAGGTGGTGTGCCCCAGTAGTCTACTTGGAAGGCTGTGGTGGGAGGATGACTTGAGCCCAAGCAGTTGAGGGGCTGCAATGAGCCATGATTGCACCACTGCACTCCAATCTGGGCCACAGAGCGAGACTCTGTCCCTAAAAAACATAAAAATAAAAATCTAAAATTAAAACATGGCTGGGCACAATGGCTCAGGCCTGTAACCTCAGCTCTTTGTGAGATGGAGGCAAAAGAATCCTTTGAGGCCCAGGAGGTAGAGACCAGCCTGTCACTATGTCAACATAGTGAAACTCTGCCACTACAAATAAATGAGCCAGGTATAGTGGTGCGTATCTGTAGTCCCAGCTACAGAGCGAGACACCATGTCTAAGAATATCCTTAATTATTTCATTGTCTTCCACCTCATCAATAGATTGTATGACTCTATCTTTTTATTTACTTAGAAAACATGGGTAAAACAGGAAAAAACAAAGAGCTGAGCAGCCCAAAGTCTTCCCTCATAGCTAACATTCCAGCTTTTTCTTTTTTCCATGCTCAATATGGATTCAAACAGTGTTATATACATGTTTTTCACTTACTGAAAACATTTCAAATAAGCATCTAGGTGATTACTTACAAGACCACTGACAGAATAAACAGACAAAAACATACACAGAGCAAAACGCTGGAAAGATTTAAAATGTTAACATCTGGTAGTTATCTGTGATTTCTGGATAGCAAGATTTGGAGTGATCTGTTATTCTTTACACTATTCTGAATAAAATAATGGGTATACATTTCTTTAAAGTGGTGCTTTTTAAACTTTCATTATTGCCCTAAGGAGACCTTCCAGACAGCTGTTTCCTAACCGCCCCTATTCCATGAAATTCTAATACTGTAGATATACTATACATCTGTTTATGCACTTTTCTTGTGGGCCACAAACGACTGTTAAGGTATGAGATTCTTTCAGTCTGAAAGAAGCAACTTTTACTCCCTTGAGAATGATAAAATTGACTCACATCTTTTTCCTGAAGACTTTGGAGAAAAAAAAAAGAATGATAAAATCAGCACTGCTGAGAATTTGCACTTCAAAAAACATGAAAGTCAAATAGGAAATGAAAAAGACAAAGCGCAAGTGAAAAACAAGGGCCCCAATATTCCTTACTCAGCTGTCAAAAATATTTTAAAATGATAAAAGCTTTAGGAACTTCCTCCCATGAAAACCTTGAGTTAAATCCAACCGTTGGTAATTAATACTAAAAATCCTAAATGAAGCTTTGTATTCTAGTAAATTAAGATATTTTCCTTACCCTTTCCATTAGGAAGTAGTTAATATTTAAAGAGAAAATTGGAATAAATGCTCAAATAAATTCCAATAAATAAAACTGGAATTGACTAGTCTATCTACATGCAAATTTTACAATAACATAAAGTACAAAAGTATGTCTTTTAATTTCCGGATTCCTTTTATTTAGGATTTTAAAGTCTTTTAACATCCCACTCTACCAGGAATGAAAAGGAGCCTCTCCTCCACATCCCACCACAATCATGCACTTGGTTGAAAGTGGACTGTATATAAATTAGACATCTTTCTGAAAATTACAGAAAATTACCAATTACTGGGGCAGGAGGTGCTTGTACTGGAGCTGTTTTGTTCCAGGGACCTGAAGATTTTTCCATACCACCACCACCACCTCCACCTTCTTCCCAGTTATCACCTGGATCTTGTCTCTTTTCATTATCATCTTCTTCCTTTTCACTGTTGAAAAAGCAAGCATGTAAATTCAATTAAGGAACCACCAAAAAAATTCAGTCCAAATTCTTAGTTTTATCCATGATTATCTGTGCAACTCTGAAGAAGTCACCTAATCTCTTTGGAACCTAAACGTCTTACTTAAAAAGTGAAGCCGGGTATAGTGGCTCACACCTGTAATCCCAGCACTTTGGGAGGCCGAGGTGGGCAGATCACCTAAGGTCAGGAGTTCAAGACCAGCCTGGGCAACATGGCAAAACGCCATCTCTACTAAAAATATGAAAATTAGCCAGGCATGGGGGTGCACACCTGTAATCCCAGCTACTGGGGAAGCTAAGGCAGGAGAATCCCTTGAACCCGGAAGGTGGAAGCTACAGTGAGCTGAGATCGTGCCACTGCACTCCCACCTGGACGACAGGGTGTGATTGTATCTCAAAAAATAAAAATAAAAACAAAAAACTGATATGCCTCTGTGACAATATGACTGATCATTTATAGCAGCCCCACGTAAAAGCAGGACCCCAGCTGCCGCCTCAAGTGACTAAGGGAGGGAAGGGAGGTTGACACAACCTGAAATGCAGAGAACAGGGTGAACTAAAGGATTAAAAGCATAATTACAAGATTTTCCTGGCACCAAACAGTACAAACAGGCATTTATGGTAAGCGTATTTTTAGTGAGCAAATGAAGGGTTTTGAAAGTTGTATAATTTTATTTGCCAATCCTTTAGCACATGTAACAAAATGCTCTCAGAATTAGAATGCACATTCCAGCAGATGAAAACAAGTCTGTGTCCGGTGTTTACACAAGTGCAACAAATTTCATTAGTGCCAGTCTCTCCTGTCTGACACAGAGGATAGAATTAGCCCCTAACATCAGACATGTATTCACCACCTGTTTAAAAAGAAAATATAAGAACTCAGTCTTTGGCTTTCTAGAGATGTTATAAATGGAAAATATACCCTCAGTGGTAACATACCATCTTAAGAATGCTTGCAGTATTTTCTCAATGCTAACTTAATTTCTTTATTCTTGAATTGACTTGAGTAGAAATCTATTTCTCCAAGTCATCTTTGATTATTTCTCTTTTTGCTGGATTACTTTTTATACCTTTACATGTCCTAAATTACCAAGAATATATATATATATTTTGTCTCTTGACAAAAGGGATATTGGCAACAGGGATATTAAAGCTAACTCAAACATCAGGCAACTCTTTGCCCTTGAAGGCCTGGCAGAAACTACCAATCTTTTCATAAAATTATTTCTCATGACAATGGTGGCTTTTCCTAGGTCTTCAAGCTTCTCAACTCCTTCACCATTCTACCTTTTCCCCACCTTCTTAAAAAAAAAAAAGGCTGGTTCCCAAAACTCTGTCCCTGGCCTTTCACTTATCACCCTGACTCTCTTAACTGTATAACCTTGGGAACCTAACAGCCTCTCTTGGCTTCTGCAAAAGGACATGTAAAGATGCTTTCCTTCCATTCTATTAAAACAAGACGCATGTTGGCTATAAGACAAAGTTCTTGACCAGCTTGACGGTCTCCTTTAAAGACACTTAGAAAAAAACAAGTGGCAAGATGCCATTCAAAAATAATGGCACTGGCTGGGAGCAGTGGCTCACGCCTGTAATCCCAGCACTACGGGAGTCCAACGTGGGCAGATCACCTGAGGTCAGGAGTTTGAGACCAGCCTGGCCAACATGGCAAAACCCCATCTCTACTAGAAACACAAAAATTAGCTGGGTGTGGTGGCACATGCCTCTAATTTCAGCTACTTGGGAGGCTGAGGCAGGAGAATCTCTTGAACCTGGGAGGCAGAGGTTGTAGTGAGTCAAGATTGCACGACTGCACTACAGCCTGGGCAACAGAGCAAGACTCCATGTCAAAATAATAATAATAATAATAATAATAATCATAATAATGGCAGCATTGTACGAATTACCTACCAACTGGAGTGACTGCAGAATTTAGAGGCCAGAGTGATAATGAGGAAGAGAGGGGAAAGAAGAACAGATTTATCTCCAATCTACATTTACGGCATGATTTTACTTACAACTTTATCTGAGAAGAAAAAGGATAGAGAATATGGCAATTCATCCCTAAGAGGTCTGAGAAAGAAAAAAATGCAAATTAAAAGAAAAAATATAGTCAAGCCATCCGTCAGTTTTCCTTTTCGTTAACATGTAGCAGAATTCTATACAGCCATTTAAAATGATGTAAAGCCTATGCTGACACGGAGGTAGTACTCATGTCATATAAACTGAAAATTCACTAAAACATCTATATACCTAATATAAATACAAAAACGTCTAGAACAATTTAAAAAAGTTTTGTACAGTAGCTCTGGGTGCTAGAATATATGACTTTATCTTCTTCATGGAGCAAGCAATTAGGAACAAATTCTAAAGTCAGACTTCCTGGTTCAAATCCAAGCTCTGCCACTTACCAGCCAGAAAACTTTGAATATGGTACTTAATTTCTTTACTCCTCAATTTACTCTTACGTAAAATGGAGCTGACAACCCCGTAACAATCAGCACTATTTATTGACTATCCCTAAGTAGAAGAGATTACAGATAATTCTTACACATTTCTATGTATGCTTCTATATAGACATTCTACATTAGACATCTCCTCTGCCTCGCAGAGGAATATGTGTAAGTCTGTAAGGTACTTTTTCTTTATTTCTCTCAGATCCTTGTTCTTTATATGCTTCTACATTTTTTCAAAAACTTCTAAAAACAAGCATATTTTTATAATTCACACAAAAAAATCATTTTTTATTTAAAAAATTTTTTAGAGACAGTGTCTCGCTCTGTCATCCAGGCTGGAGTACAGAGGCCCAATCTTAGCTCACTGTAACCTTAAACTCCCTGGCTAGAGAGATACTCCCACCCCAGGCTCCCAAATAAGCCAGAACTACAAGTGCAGACCACCACAACTGGCTAATTTTACTTTTTTGCATTTTTTGTAGAGACACAGTCTTGCCCAGGCTGAGTTCTTGAACTCCTGGCCTCAAGTGATCCTCCCGCCTCTGCTTCCCAAAGTACTGGGACTAAAAGGGTTAGCCACCATGCCCAGCCTCACGAAAAACTTTTAAATAAAAACTCCAGTTTGGTCTGACAGCATCAACTAAAAAGTTTTTTTTTTTTTTTTAAACTGTCTAGTGTCTTTCTAACATCTCCTTGACCTTAGGAAAAAAAAAAAAAGGAATAAAATAACCACATATTTTAAAATACACCTAGGTTACAAACTATTACCAAAAAATAAGCATAATCTGTTTAACTAGAGGGACTGCACATCAATAATAAAAGACACAAGGAGACAACTCAGTATTTTCAATTCTTGGCCAGGAATGGTGGTTCATGCCTGTAATCCCAGCACTTTGGAAGGCCAAGATGGATCATTTGAGGCCAGAGTTCAAAACCAGCCTGAGCAACACAGTGAGACCCTGTCTCTATTTATTAAAAATAAATATATATATTTTATTTTTATTTTTTTTGGAGACAGAGATTCATTCCTGTTGCCCAGGCTGGAACCTCCACCTCACAGGTTCAAGCGATTCTCTGGCCTCAGCCTCCTAAGTAGCTGAGATTACAGGCATGCGCCCCCACGCCCGGCTAATTTTTTATATTTAGCAGAGATGGGGTTTTACCATGTTGGCCAGGCTGGTCTTGAACTACTGAGGTGATTCGCCCACGTCAGCCTCCCAGAGTGCTGGGATTACAGGCATGAGCCACCATGCCTGGCCCCCTCAAAACTTTTTAATAAATATTTTGGGTTCTTAAGATTCTGAAATACTAAACGTGGAAATTGTCTACTCAAGACCCTTCATCAGCCAGGCATGGTGGGTGACACTTGTAATCCCAGCACTTTGGGAGGCTGAGGCGGGTGGATCACCGGACGTCAGGAGTTTGACACCAGCCTGACCAACATGCTGAAACTCTGTCTCTACCAAAAATACAAAAATTAGCCAGGGGTGGTGGCACACGCCTTTCCCAGCCACTTGGGAGGCTGAGGCAGGAGAATCGCTTTAACCTGGGAGGCGGAGGTTGCAGTAAGTAGAGATGGTGCCATGGCACTACAGCCTGGGTGACAAAAGCAAAAACTCGGTCCCCCACCCCCAAAATACTCTCCATTCAACAACTGAAGGAATTAAAGCCCAGAGATGCTTACAGTCTTGCCTAAATGCCATTTAGCAGGGTAGAAATGATTTACATATTTTATTGCTTTTTCATATTTACATATTTCAGAAAGTATCAACTCTCCAAATGTCATAGCAGAGCAAGAAACATGTTGCAAACAGTTATTTCCACAGAAGACATGCTAAAATTCAGTGTTTGACACAAATATAACATATAGCTTCTCATCAGTTAAATTTTATAAATAAACACTACAATACTACTGTAAATTCATTACAGTTCTGCCTCACAGAGGAATATGTGCAAGTCTGTAAGGCACTATTGATAGGGTGAGGAGAATAATGGCATTACAAAAGGAATATTTATAGAATATCTACTACGGCAGGCAGCATTCCACCCAACTGTACAAAGTTAAACCTCACAGTAACACTAAGGGAGGCAAGAGACCCACTGTATGTATGAGGAAACTTAAGTACCTTCCCCAGGGCTACAAAGTAGCAGAGCCAAGATAGTGTGCGATTAAAGGGGCTATATTCTTTTAACTCATTTTATCCTCTTTATAGCTCTAAGGTATGACACAAAAATATTCTCTACTTTGAGATTTGAGAAATTCATTTTCTTTAGTAAGGCTGATAGGATCACACCTCCTGCAGCAGTATATTTATGAAGAATAGAATAGCCTTATCTCATTACCTCAAGAGACATGAGAATTTACACATCCTAACTCCCCTTCCCCAACACTAGGGGGAAGCAGCTAAAACAAAAATCACACTGGACTGAGCGGCTGCAATACCGGGCATCTCCACAGGTTTGTCACTATTATAGCTAGCATGGCTACAACAGTAAAATGGGGAAATGAACGGTGGCCTGATCAGCTATGCCTGGCCTGGAGGCTTAAAACGTCACAGCATCTCATCCAAAGAATCTTTCCTGACCCCTTCGTGGATGAAATGTCTCTCCTCTGCCCCAGACACCCTGCACATCTCTTTGAAATATCTACTGTTGAACCAGGCGTGGTGGCTCACGCCTGTAATCCAAGCACTTTGGAGGCCAAGGCGGGCGGATCACCTGAGGTCGGGAGTTCAAGACCAGCCTGACCAACATGGTGAAGCCTCGTCTTTATTTTTAAAGAAAAAAAAATTTTTATTAAAAAAGTAAAATAAAATAAAAAGAAATACCTACTGTTGTCTGTTACAGCATGACTTATTTCTATGACCAGAAAACTTCACGCACAGTGCCTAGCACAAAGTAGTCACCTAAGTGTTTGCTAGAATAAATCCAACTTGGATAACTTAACTAGCTCTACCTAACAGGTTTAAAAGTCTAGATTTCTCACCAAAGTTTCTAGAAAACCACTGGGCTCCAAGAACTTAATTCTTTACTGAAACATGACAAATGCTCAACATTGTATGCCTTCAAGAATGAAATCTAACATTCTCCCAAAAATCCACTTTCAAGATGGAAGTGGCTGGGCATAGCAGCTCATGCCTGTGATTCCTGTACTTTGAGAAGATCACCTGAGGCCAGGAGTTGAGACCAGCCTAGGTAACATAGCCCCCATCTACAGAAAAAAAGTAAGATTAGTCAGGCGTAGTAACTCACACCTGTAGTACCAGCTACTTGGGAGTTTGAGGGTGGGAGGATCACTTGAGCCCACGAGTTCAAGACTGCAGTGAGCTATGATCATGCCACTGCATTCCAACCTGGGTGACAAAGTGAGACACTGTCTCAAAGAAATAAAATTTAAAAATAAAGATGAAAGAGACCTACAGGGCCTACAATCAACCAAGGATCTAACTCAAGTCGACAGGCTCCTTTATAACCACCTCAGTGGCTTCCCTCTCAAGAATTTGTCTATATAGCATATCGTGAATAAGATCTATTAATTTAGACACAAAAATGGACACATTAAGTACCTTGGTACTTAAATCTTGAGCTGGTTGGTAAATGCAAAATAGGATGTTAATACACAGTATGTTAATGAAAAATTTCCCCTCTCAAACGTACAGGTAAAGACCTAACATGCTAGCTAACTACTGTAAGGACCAGGGTCAAGAACTTTAAGATTGCATGTGACATCTGGCTGGGTGCAGTGGCTCACGTCTGTAATCTCAGCACTTTGGGAGGCCGAGACAGGTGGATCACCTGAGGTTGGGAGTTTGAGACTAGCTTGACCAACATGGAGAAACTCCGTCTCTACTAAAAATACAAAATTAGCCAGATGTGGTGGCATATGCCTGTAATCCCAGCTACTCAGGAAGCTGAGGCAGGAGAATCACTTGAACCTGAGAAGCAGAGGTTGAAGTGAGCTGAGATCATGCCATTGCACTCCAGCCTGGGCAACAAGAGCAAAACTCAAAAAAAAAAAAGTTGCAGATGTCGCATTTCATCTAAGTCTCAGTATATGGAGAAAAAGATGAAGCACATGTAGCAAAGACTGGTGGATCTGAGTGAAGAGAAGAGCATATGGGAAGGAGTGTTTTTCAGCGTTAGCAGGTTAGTGGAATACCTCTACTATGATGGCCACGTAGGGGCAATCACTAGATGCTAAGAAAACAAACAAAAAACAATATAAAAGCTGGTTTACTTCACGTTGAGCAGAAATTAAATGCTCATACTACCTGACACTTATATCCCTGGCAAGGGTGAAGTATCTAAGTTATTTAATACATTTTTCACTATCTCAGGAGTAGCCAAAATAGATCAAGACTAAAATAATCCTGAAGATCAACATGCAATTTATAGTCAATAACAGAAAAACACAGGTTGTTTAAATATTCTCCAGCTTTAACAAAATCAATTTCTAATCTTCAGTGAACTTGAAACTTTTTCTCTTCAGAAAAGTGCTACTTTTGCCCAGTGAGTTCAACATGACCAAACACTAACCTTCCAGTCACTCACGTTTTCAAGAACCTGCAGTCATTTAAGAAAAGCAGATTAAGAGCCAAACTTTACAACAGAACAAGAGCCACACACACAGGCAGTTCCACACCCCAAATGGTAAGAACCTCACATCCCCACCTCCCCCATTTTTTACAGGTCAAGCCCCAGGAGAGAGAAAAGGGGAAGATACTTGAAGGAAGCCAACAAGTGGCTGGGAATCAAACTCAAGTCGAATCACTTCTACTGAACACCACTATAAAGGGATCTCCGGAGTGGAGAAGCACCGCTCCTTAAAGTTTCCCATTATCAATCGGGGGTTTCACTTTGGTTAAGCTCACAAAATGACGTTTTCACAGTAGAACATAATGCCTAGCTGTGGTAGGTATTCAACAAATGTTAATAATATTAACCCTGCTTTTGGAATAAGTTATCTAAAGCTATAGATACTAACATCCAGAGAAGTCAAAACACATTTTCAGTTAAGGAAAGTATTTCCTCCACTGTGCGTTGCAGTCACTGGCATTGCCTGTAAAATGCAAACTTCAAACTGGGGGCAGGCAGTTTATCAAGCCTCTTTCTTTCTTTAAACTGGGAGCAAAGGATTTTTTAATCTTGAAGCAGAACCGTATCTTCACTTGTTTCTTCCTACTTTAAGAACCCTCCAAAATACAGCCTTAAACATCAGCCTTAAAGTTGACTGCCATAGACTGGACTTGACAAAACGTTAATTTCAAATCTTCTAAACTATCTAATTTTTAAAAATTACTGTTTTCTTGAACTTTAAAGAATAACATGTTTACACATATAATTCCATTCCTGTTAAGTTTTAGAAAAAACTAAAGCGTTAGGATAGTGGTTATGTTGAAGGCGAATGCAGTGACTAGGTAGGTGTTAGGAGAACCTCGTTCTGTATTAGTAACATTCAGTTTCTTGACTTGTGTGCTTGTTGCACAGGTTGATTGCACTGTGTGAACACATAAAATCTCTATTTCCCTGTAAGTATGCTATACTTCAATCACAAAAATATAGTCACTTGCTTATTGGAGAGCATGCGGAAAAATCCACATTTTTGAAACCAAAAAGTACAACCACCCATGTTAAAAGTAAAAATTTTGAAGTGACAAAATCCACTGTTGCTGTCTCAAATGAAAAGGCCTAACCAGAACTGGAAGTAGGCAAACTCTCACAGGAGTTTAGGGCCAGCAGCTAATTTGATGAGCACACAGAAGGACTGCCCTCATAGAGTGAGAAAGAGTAGTTACAATCCATTTGAGTCCTAATAAGCATATCTAGAACAGAAGGATACTATGAAGCTGCTTTGGGACTAAAGGAAAACTTAACTTGTATCCAATATCTGTCCTAAAGGTTATTTAGACACATCTGTAACCAGACCATACCTTATTTGCATTGCCTGAACCCTGAGGCCGCTGTAATCAACCTCTTTTTGCTCCAATTCTTTCCATTCGTCTTCCTCCTGTAAAACAAACGCCATTTGTTCAATTAAAGTTATTTGCAGACATACAACTAAGCAATTATCAAACTAGGAAAAGTGGATCAAGTGACTGGAACCTAAACTAAGCATGCACTTCTCTTCTGGCCAAAGCCCTTGCTTCGTCCTGGGGTAAACTAGGCTACACGGAGGACAAACATGCTCAGCAGTCTAACACTGTACTTCCGCTGGGTTCCTGCACGAGAGATGTTACTTTAAGCAACTAGGAAAAGCCCAAGGAAGAAGTCAATAGGAATTTCACAACTGCATTTCTACCTCAACGTTGCCACGGAGACTTTTCTTTTTCTTTCTCGGGTTCTTTCTCGGGTTTAGAGTCATCACAAAAGAGCTGCCACAAATGCGGCTGCTGAAAGCAAAAATTCAGCTCAAACTACTGGGCTGAGGTCAGCACACGGAACTATTCAGCCTAGACGTCACCGATAAACGCTGCTCTGTGCCGGGCACTGCAGCCCCAGACCTAGTGCCCCCGGAGGGTGGCGCCGCCTGGGCCTTGGCTAACGCCGAGAGACGCAGGGTAGGAAGGGCAGCTCCGGGGCGGGTGTCGGAGGTGGTCCCGGACCTGGCGAGCCCGGCCCGAGGTGGGGAGCCCGCGTCACGTGGCCGACTCGCGCCCCTCCACCCTGCCCCCGCGGCCCCCCCCACCGGACGCTTCCCCGGCAGGCGGGGGCGGGCACATGGGGCGCCGGCGCGCCGCCCGGGCCCCGAGTGCGGGCTCCCGGTCCCTCACCTTCGTCACAGCCTTGGTTGCGGCCCCTGGGCCCACAGCCCCGGCGCTCGCGGTCCCGCCGTCGCCTGGTCGGGTCCCCGCACCCGCCCCGCTGCCCGCAGCACCCGCGGCTCCGCTGCTCCCGCCGGCGCTGCCCGCTGCGCCCGCAGCACTCGCTGCCCGGTTGCTCCGCTCCTTCTTCTTCTTCTTGTCTCTCTTAGCAAAGAAGTTGTCCAGGCTCCGCTCCTCCGTCTCGGCCATGGCCTTGGCTTCCTCGACCCGGATGGGTGGGGCCGGCGGCGGGCGCGGTCCGCGGGACTCCGAGCTCGGGGTCGACGCCGGCTCTGCGCTCACGCTGCCGGGCGCGGCGACGCCTCAGCCCCGCGGGGTCGCCGAGGCGTGCGCGGCGGGGCGGGCGGCTCCCCCTGCGTGCTGGCGAGCGGTGGTACGGTCCGCCCGGAGGCTCGCGCGCCGCCGCTGTCTCCCGAGGCTGCCGGGGCTGCGGCTCCTGCCGCGGTGGCGGAGCAGGATCCCGCTCTCCCTACAACCAGAGAGGAAAAGGCACGCGCGGGCCAGAAGCTCTGGCGAGAGTGCTCGGCTAGCGGCGGCGCGTGCCGAAGGCAGACGCGCGCGCAGGCCCGGAGAGGAGGGGAAGGGGGTGGGGAGGGGAGGGAGGGGGAGCAGGGCGGGCGGGCCGCTAGAAGAGAGAGGCAGCGCCCGCGCCTGCGTACTTTGCTCTGCCCGCCGTTGTGGGATCGCCGAGGGGCGGGCGGCGGGAGGAGGTGGAGGCGGAGGTGGCAAGAGAGCCAATCAGGTGCCAGGACGAAGCGCTTAGGTGACAATCCGTGCCCCAGACGGGGCGGAGCCCAGGCGTGGGGGCGGGGAGAGGAGGGCATATGCAAAATAAGTGACGTGTCTGACGACTCCGGTCTCCCGATTGGCCGAGGGTTTAGTCTTGAGGGCGGGCATTTCGAGGGCTGGTTGATGACTTGGCTAAAGAGGTCCAGCGGGAGGGGCAGTGGGTTCTTTTTGGGAGCTTGCGCAGGTTACACGTGTGTTTCCTGGCCCAGAACAAATTGTGGCCTGGTAGTAGTCGTTTGAACTTTCCCGAAACGGACAGGCACTGCATTAAGCCAACTGTGTTAGAGATTATTCCTCTCCAATGTTCGCTTCCGTATTTCCACCCTCTTTGGTCTGGCAACCATTAATTTTCTTCTTTACAGGTTGATTATGAAAGCATGAAGAGCAGTGAGCGTGAAGTTTAGTCCTATTTACTAAAAGATCTTTCATAGGCCGATAGGTAGGTAGAAGGGGATTTTGTCTGAACTCCACCCTCTGGATTATGTTTACCAAGGTCAAGTTCAATAAATCCTATCTTCAAGCCCCTAATCTGCAAAGTGGGTATACAGATCTTACAAGATATGGGGGAGGGAGGGAAGAGAGTCTGCGTTAACTGCCCGGCACAGTGCTTAATGTCCTGACTTCAGTCTAGATGATGATGCAGTTTATTCTTCGCTCCCATCCCTGATAAAAAGAGGAGACTGTCTCATCATAGGGATGGAGACGAAAATGCCCAGGCTAAACCTGGCTTAAAACCCAGGTTTAAATGGGTTTAAAGCCCACTTAAATACCCTTGGGGCCTTAAGAATGGAATGAATTATTATTTTTTTATTTTTTTTTTAAAGATGGGGTTTCACCATGTTGGTCAGCCTGGTCTTGAACTCCCGACCTCAGGTGATCCGCCCGCCTTGGCCTCCAAAGTGCTTGGATTACAGGCGTGAGCCACCATGCCCAGCCAAGAATGGAATGAATTCTATATGCAAAAGATGATCTAAAGTAAGCTCTTAAACTTTCTGCTTCCTCCTTCTAAAAGCAGGGGAGGGAGCTGTCACAACCACTGAGGAAATGACTCAGACAAATGTTGGTAGCCCAATGGGGTAGACAGAACCCAACCCGTAAATGGAGTGACTTCTTTATCTTTTCCTTTACAGTTACCCCATTAAAGTTTCTCCTTTCCCACCCTCTACTTACACTGCTATTAAAGAACTAACTTCTGAATGTCAAATAAATCAAGGACCTAGCCTTGGCCAGCAAGTAGCTTGAGCTTATACATATACTATTCCCCAAACATAAACAGCTCCCAACTACCCATTATGGATCCCAAGGTGACTTCCTTCTATGACAACATATATCTTCCTGTGATGCAGGCCAGTTTCAGTACTGCCCATCACCCTCACCCTCCCTTACCATTGCTAATCAAATTTATTTTCTTTCTTTTTCTTTCCTTCTTTCTTTCTCCCTTCCTCTTTTCTTTCCTTCTTTTTTTACTCCCCCCTCTTTCTTTCTTCCTCTCTCTCTTTCTTTCCTCATCTACAAAGCACTTATTTAGCTATATTTAGGGCAAAGTGCTTTATTCAAAGTTGAGTAATTTGTGATTCCTGCCTTCAATTCCCTTCTAATCTAGAAGAGAAGATCAAGATATAAATAACTGAGCTTCAGTTATTTATATCTTTCTTAAGTCCTTATCAATACATCATTGTCTTTAAAGAATTAATGACTTGAGAAAATACACAGACGGAACAGTCACTGAGGGCTGACACTGCAGAATTTCCCACTACATTTTTCAGTGTGATTGATGGCATTCTCCCAGAACTTGATCATGTATAAGAAATTCAGGTCAGGCCAGTAGAGAGACCAGTGTCCTTGTGGTTGTGTCATTGTTTGTAGTAATTCTCTCCTCTGTGAAGCTGGTCCCTTCTTCTTTGAATCTCCTGCCCTAAAACTGACAGCATCTATTCCCACCAGTTGCTCCTTTTAAATCTCCCCTGCCACCTTCCTCCGGATTGGTTGCACAGTGCCATGGATCCTGCTATCCTTATCATCATCCTGGTATCCTTACCAGGTACCCCCTCATCTCTGAAGCATCCTTCTGCCCTCCGTCTCTCTTTTTCTTTTTAAGAGGTGGGGGTCAAGCGATCTTCCACCTTCAGCCTCCAGAGTAGCTGGGAATACAGGAAGGCGCCATCATGCACAATCAATTTTTTTTTTTTTTTTTTTTTTTACATTTTTAGAGATAGTGATCTTGCTACATTGCCCAGGCTGGTCTGGAATTCCTGGGCTCAATTGATGCTGCTGCCTTGGCCTCCTGAGTAGCTGGGATCACAAGCTGGAGCCACCGTGCCCCGCTCCTCTAGCTCTCTCTTGATGGAGGTGTCTTCCCCTCTGCTGTCCAATGTGTTTGGACCTTCCACATCCTTAAAGCAAACAGACCTTCACTTGTACTTGCCAGATGGAAAAGTTGAATAGTAATGCGGACTATCCCCAGGTATTTCTGTGTATCTTCCAAGGTTCCTAATGCTATCTGAATGTGGCAGTTTACCTCTGGGTCCTCTGGTGCACCTCTGAAGTGGTGCAATCCAAAGGACGTCATGTATCTCCCTCAACAAGTCCCGCTGAGCTCTAATATTCCATGAGCTCAGGAGCTGGCAAAGAGCAGTTGAGCCCAGCCCCATTGTTTCTGGCTTCTTTTCTGCTGAGCTATTTGTTCCAAGTTCCATTCTGCTACCTAGGCTGGAAATTCCACTCATGCTCAGCTCAAAGGAATGCAGCTCAAGCTGGCCAATGTGCTCACCAGGAAATGGGTGGCTAGAATTCTTCTTTTCATTTCTGCCTTCCTCTCTAATATCTGTTAAGGCCAACTATGCCACTGCCTGAACTGTTCCCCTTTTCAACTGGGGATAAACTACTTACAGATCATCTCTTCTGGGAGTCTCTTCTGATTCTCTACAAGCAGCTTGATTTCCTAAACTTCAGAGGCCCAGAGTCTTTTCATCTGGTATGATAGTTGATGCCTTCCCGGTATTTGCCTGATTGGTTTGTTATTTAACCACTCTCATTCATTCACTCACTTATAGAAAACATGTATTTAATGAGCACCTATTATATGCCAGGCCCTATGGTAGGAGTTAAATGAGAGCTAAGCCCTACCTTCATAGAGCTTATTGTACCCTAAGCTGGTAACTAGAAGCAGACACACAAGTATTCCTACAATAGCACATTGAAAACTCTTGAAGGTAGGAATGGCGTTGAGCATATAGCCTAAATCACACAAGCATTTAACTGCTGTTTGTAAAATGAAAAACGTCTCCATTAATCTCCAGTTTTCCACATTGACAGAGGACTGCACAAACCATGAACTCTCTAAGTGTTTCTTTGTTGGCTTAAGAGCACAGGCTAGTTAGGGCACAGTGGCTCATGCCTGTAACCTCAGCACTTCGGGAGGCCAAGGCGGGCACATCGCCTGAGGTCAGGAGTTGGAGACCAGCCTGATCAACATGGAGAAACTTCATCTCTACTAAAAATACAAAATTAGCTGGGCATGGTGGCACATGCCTGTAATCCCAGCTACTTACTGAGGAGGCTGAGGCAGGAGAATTGCTTGAACTTGGGAGGTAGAGGATGCAGTGAGCTGAGATTGCATCATTGCACCACAGCCTGGGAAAAAAGTGCTAAACTCAATCTAAAAAAAAAAAAAAAAAAAAAAAAAACCACGGACTAGCTCTGTCACATATAACAAATAATTCAACCTTCTCCCTCAACCTCAAGTTTCTCCTTAGCTCATTTTTGACATTAGGGCTCTAGTTGGAGGATACATGAACAGCAAGGGAAGTGAGGCCCCAGACATCAGTGACTATCCAGGAGAGCTTATTTTCAGAAAGAGGAAAGGGCTTCCATGCATCCCCCTCCCCTTCCCCGAGACACAGACACACATACACATACACCCACCACCAAGGCTTGAGAAGGGATTCAGACTCATTAACCCCACCCCCAATGGGTCTGGTTTGCTGATTGCTGAACCACAAAAAATTGCTGCTATTTGACTGGTTTTGACCTGCCAAAAACAATCATTTCAAAAGGTTAAAGCTAACATATTAGAGAATAAACCAAAAAGTTCTGTAAATGAATGAAGAGTTTGGGAACAATCAACCTATCCATCAAGGTGACCTCCTTGTGCCTCTCAGTGAGGGAAGGGCTACAATGTGATGACAATTGAATGATCAGCAAACGAATCAACTTTATTATGTGAAGAATGTGTGAACTGAAGGATGACAGAAGAGGCTGGAGAATAGAAAGAGGAAGGAAAAAGTAGGATAGAGCCATGAGGCCAGACGTTGGCACTTATTACCCACTACTGTCCAGGAAAGAGCAGTGTGAAATTTGTGTTCACATAGATGTGCCCTGCTGTAAGGTGGAGATGAATGACTAGACCACATGCTGATTTGGCTAAAATAGCCCTCAAAAGATCAGCTTCTCCTAACTCTTGGGATATACTCACCAACCAGCCTGCTGATGACTAACTTGCCTCTCTGAGACTGCTGATATTGCCCTGCTTAGGAGAGGAACATTCCAGTTACTGAAGGACTAACACTATTAATGAATGCATCAGTATGTATGTGGTTATATAGTTTGGCCTCTTATGAATTGGGTGGCCGGGAGTCAGGCTTCTAAAGGCAGATGAACCCCACCAGGACACTGATATGCTATGAAACAGGTTTAGCTCTGTGGCAAATTCACCAAGGAAAAGCTACTCTGTGTGGCTGCTTTGGGAGTCAGTCAAATGACTCTGGCACAAAGCAAGATGCTCTGACTCAATCGTTTTGATCACACAGTGCAAGGGATATAATTATGTTGGCAAGGCACGATTATCCTGTTCCTGACCCCGGCTCCATTCGTGATCTTACTTCGTGATCCAGCAACTACATGTGAAATTGTCTGGCATTTTCTTCTTCTGACTCAGAGCCTCTGTATTCCTGGTTACTAGGTCACTAGGTCAATGGTATTGTCATCCTCCTTAGGCTGACAAAAAGCAGGGAGAGGGTCAGAGTGCAGGGAGACCTTCCGCATGCCAGGTGGAAGGCAAATCTTTTACTTTCTCTCAGGGACCCTGCTTTTTATTCCATGGTGAAGTGTATGCTTTCTGGAGTCCAATCCGGTTTCGAGTAACAGCTCTGCCTCCTCCTAGCCAGTCACTTAACTTCTCTGCATCACAGGTTTTTTCACCTGCAAAGTATTGATTGTAAACACAACTGAATCCTAGAGTTGTGAGGATTAAATGTGGACATGAATTTAGGACCACTCAGCTTTAGTGCATGGCAAATAGGAAACTCAATTAATGTTGCAATTAATGTGAGGGATGATGATGATGATGATGATGGCATGTATCTTGATTTATAATTACATGGTGGGGGGCTTTGGTGATTATTCTCATATCTGCCATATCTGTCCTCCCTAACTCTGCACTCATTCACTGCTGGGTCCTCAATGCCTCATTTTTTTTTGTTTTTAGACAATGTCTCACTCTGTCACCCAGGCTGGAGTGCAGTGGCGCACTCTTGGCTCACTACAACCTCTGCCTCCCAGATTCGAGTGATCTTCCTATCTCAGCCTCCCAAGTAGCTGGAATTACAGGCTTGCACCACCACACCCAGCTAACTTTTGAAGTTTTGGTAGAGATGGGGTTTCACTATGTTGATCAGGTCTTGAACTCCCAGCCTAAAGTGATACACTCGCCTCGGCCTCCCAAAGTGCTGGGATTGCAGGCATGAGCCATCATGCCCGGCCATACGTTTGCAGTTTCTAGATATGAAATAGCTTGGCATTTGGGGCTTTTCTCTCAGATGTTCTGATTATATATAGTTTCTTTCTTTTTTTTTTTTTTTAAAGATAGGGTTTCACCATGATGGCCAGGCTGGTCTTGAACTTCTGACCTCAGGTGATCCACCCACCTCGGCCTCCCAAAGTGCTAGGATTACAGGTGTGAGCCACTGTGCCCAGCCGATTATATATAGTTTCTATTCGTAATGCTAAACCATCCATGACCTCAAAATGACTGAGGCAGGTCAGGCACGGTGGCTCATGCCTGTAATCCCAGCCCTTTGGGAGGCTGAGGTCAGGAGTTTGAGACCGGCCTGACCAAATGGTGAAACCCTGTCTCTACTAAAAATACAAAAATTAGCCAAGTGTGGTGATGCAGGCCTGTAATCCCGGCTACTCAGGATGCTGAGGCAGGAGAATCACTTGAACTTGGGAGGCAGAGGTTGCAGTGAGCCGAGATTGTGCCTTTGCATTCCAGCCTGGGTGACAGAGTGAGACTCTATCTCAAAAAAAAAAAAAAGACTGAATCAAAATGACTACTCCCAAGTGCCCTGTCTGCCTAGTGACACTGTGGCTCATTCCTGAGTACATTACTGCTACCTACTTTCTTACTCAGTCCTTTTGGGAGCTTATTAGAAACAGTATGCTGTGGGGTGGGGGAGGGAGTGTCCACCTGCTGCGATATTGGGAGTAATATGATCCTCTCCCCCAGCCCTGATATTAGGAACAATATCACAGGGAGGGTGTATACCCTCTGCAATATTGGGAGTAATATCATCCTCTCTTCCACTGGATATGAGAAACAGTATCACGGGGGGAGGATACTTCCTGTGTACCCAGCATATTATGAATAATATCACATGGTGTACACCCACTTTGCTATTACAAGAAATATCTCCCTAGGATATTGTGAATAATCAAATGGTGTACACCCTCTATGATAACAGGAGAAATATCTCCCAAAAATATTAGGAATAGTCTCACAGGGTGTACACCCACTGTGATATTAGGAGTAATATCTCCCTAGGATATAACAGAAAATATCTCACAGGGTGTATGTATTTCACAGGGTAAGTCACAGCGTACACCCGCCGTAAGTCCTTGTAGGGCCCAGAGGAAAACCTATTGCCTTCTACACCTTCCCAGATGCTCACCATTTGAATTAAACTCTGCCTCCCCCAGGTTTGCCTTGGTCTTTTCCCTCTCTTAAGGCACTGGTCCCAGCCCATGCCATTGTGTGTCTCCCTGGCACCTGTCTCCTACTGGCTGTAGATCTTTGGGTGGGGAGGACTGGGGGATTTTCTTCCTGGGGCTATGGGATGGTGCTTACTCCTAAGTATAAATTTAGCAAGAATCCTTGAGTTGAAAAGCTCCAGTGACTTGATAGCTTCCAACAGCCCCTAAAGATGGGATAGTCCAGTGCTCCCTAGATAGGAAGGAAGAGGTTCGAAGTCTCATGGATTTAGCAGCCTTCGTAGCCTCAGGGTCTTTCCCAATATCCCCAGTTCTCCTGCTAGGCCTGCTGTGGCCTCTGAGAATGCTCAGTTCCCTGGGCTAGCCTGGCCTATGGGGCCCTCCCTCCTGGGCCTGCATTCATGTGACCCAGTAGCCTGGGTTACATCTGGAGTCTGGAAGTCATCTGGAAGTCAGCCTGCTTGTCTGCCGTAATCACAGCCCTGGGCTCTACCTTCAGGCGCCCTACTCATCTGGCCCAAGAGGGAATCACTCTCCTGTCATTCCCTCCCTTTCTGCTCCTCATCCTACCCACCCAGCTGTTCTGGGCAGGATCCAAGGAACGTGATGGAATCCTCTCTTTCCTCTACCCTCCATTCCTTTAATCACTGAATCCTACAACTGCCCTCCAATCAAGGTGTTCTTTCTAGATCAAAAAATCTGATCAGGCCATCACTCCTCTGTTTAAAACCATTCAAGGCTACCCATTCCCCTCAGGATAAAGGCTAAAATTCTTAACAGGATTTACAAATTCTTCACCTGGCCCTTTTGAGGTAAGAGGATTTATAATCTTTTCAAAGCCAACAAGCATCCTGAGACAATCTTAATTTTTCCAGCTGTCCAAGCTATTTAAGATCGATGAGGTCGGCACTAAATTGTTAAAAGGTGATTAATTTATCTGGCCTGAATGGCATGTGAATTCCAAGGGGATCATTTTTCTCTACCTTCTTTGCTGCACAATGGGGCAGAGCAAGGCCAGGACACCCTTCTCGGGTGACTGGGTAACCAGGTTCATTAAGGCAGTCAGTGCAGAGAAGCAGCAGAAAATGGGGAGGAGTTGTGTAAATGAAATTGCCGATAATACCAAAGGAACCCCGAGAGAGGCCCAGTCTCCCAGCAGTTGCAGCTTTGCTGTGTGCAATACGGCAGGGTGAGACAGGGGTAGGTTAGGATCTGGGCTGCTTTGCCATGGAAGTGGGGTTAAGGGACAGGGAGAGGCTTACCATCACTGAGCATCTTTAATTGACTATGTCATTTTACTGAGAACTTACACATTGAGTTATTCATTGAGTTATGTTTGGAAGCAGGTTTAATACATAATATCCTCCTCCCTCTAGAATTTCGGCTTTATGTCCACATGATGCAGCTTGTTCATTTCTGAATTCCTTTTAATTACAAAAACATTTGGAAGGAATGTAAATACTCAAAAAGGGGATGGTATGTAAACTATAGTTGGAATAATACGTGGCCGTTTAAAAGGAGGGTTGTCCAGGAGGCAGAGGTTGCAGTGAGCTGAGATCATGCCACTGTACTCCAGCCTTGGCCGCAGAGCAAGCCTCTGTCTCAAAATAAATACATAAATAATGAATAGAAGGGTTTTGGAGGCTTTGTAGCAACATGAAAAACCACACATGATGTCATACTAGGAGGAGGTAGACCACCATCAGAGCCCAGAGAGGTGGTGTAGCTATGTGAGATGGTGCCAAGAACATGGATTTTCTAGCTGCAAAGACCGGACTGGGGGTTCAGTTTCCACTTCCCCCATTCACAAGCTGTGTGACCATCTGCAAGCTCATTAACTTCTCTGGGCTTTAGTTTTCTTCTTTTTTATTTTTGTTTCCCTTTTTGTTTTAAGCTCCTTACTGTCATCACTGAATCTTCGCTTTTAAAATGTGGGCTAGGAGTGGTGACACATCCCTGCAATCCTAGTGCTTTGGGAGGCCAAGGAAGGAAGATTGCTTGAGGCCAGAAATTAGCCAGGCATGGTGGCTCATGCCTATAGTCCCAGCTAGTCTAGAGGCTGACATAGTGGGTGGGTGGGGGAGGGTCACTTGAATCCCAAAGTAAGAGGTTGCAGAGAGCTAAGATTGCGATGCTGCACTCCAGCCCGGGTTACAGAGTGAGACCTGCCTCTGAAAAGAGAGAAAGAAAGAAAAATCAGGATAAAATACAAGTTTGATTGTTTTCAGTATTGGATGAGGTAATTCACAAGGCCGGGCATAGTAGCTCACGCCTGTAATCCCAGCACTTTGGGAGGTGGAGGCAGGCAGGTCTCTTTTATGTTCCCAACTGTTTCAGTTATCTATTGTGATGTAATAAACTGGCCTGAAAGTTATTGGCTTAAAACAACTACTTCATTATATTTCAGTTTGAAAGTCAGGAATTTGGGCAAGTCTCAGCCATGCAGTTCTTCCACTCCCTGTGGCACTCACTGAGGCTACTCGATAGTCTATCTGATGACTGGACTGATGTGGAGGGTCAAGACGCCTTCCTTATTCATAGGGCTAGTACCTTGCTGAGGCTGGCTGGAAGGCTGCACTCAGTTGGAACTCTTTTATTTCTTCTTATTATTACTTATTATTTATTAATTTCTTTGTGCTCTTCAGTCCTACCTGTGGCCTCTGCAGTGTGGAGGTCTCAGTGTAAATGTATTTTTGCAAGGTGGCTCAGGACTTCTAGAGTGTCCGAAGGACAGGAAGAGGAAGTGCCAGATTCTTAAGACCTGGGCCTAGAGACTGGCACAGAATCACTTCTGCTGTGTTCCTTTTTTTTTTTTTTTTCCTGGACAGAGTCTCCCTCTGTTGCCCGGGCTGGAGTGTGGAGTGCAGTCCCCAATCTTGGCTCCCTGCAACCTCTGCCTCCCAGGTTCAAATGATTCTCCTGCCTCAGTCTTCTGAGAAGCTGGGACTACAGGTGTGCGCTACTACACTCGAATAATTTTTGTGTTTTTAGTAGAGATGGGGTTTCACTCTGTTGGCCAGGCTGGTCTTGAACCCCTAATCTCAAATGATCTGCCCACCTCAGCCTCCCAAAATTCTAGCATTACAGGCATCAGCCACCATGCCCAGGCTCAATTCTACTCTGTTTTATTGTTCAAGTGGTTACAGAGCCTGCCCCGATTCAAGGAGAGTATGCAGAGACCCCACATCTCCATGGAAGGAATGTTGCAGAATTCCTAGCCATTTTTTTTTATGTGTGAGGGATGGAGTCTCGTTCTGTCACCCAGGCTGGAGTGCAGTGGCACAATCTCGGCTCACTGTAATATCTGCCTCTTCGGTTCAAGTGATTCTTCTGCCTCAGCCTCCTGAGTAGTTGGGACTACAGGCATATGCCACTATGCCCTGCTAATTTTTGTATTTTTAGTAGAGACAAGAGTTTCACCATATTGGCCAGGCTTGTCTCAAACTCCTGGCCTCGTGATCTGCCCTCCTCAGACTCCCAAAGTTCTGGGATTATAGGCGTGAGACACCTCGCCTGGCCATTCGTAGCCATTTTTAACCTACCTCAGCAACTGTCTGAAAGATGTAATATATATATATATTTTTTTCCTTCCTTTGCAACCAGAAGTTCAGTCAATGAAAGATGTAATATTAATATTAACATTTGTTGTAAAGTTAAATTATCAAAGTGTTTGTCTGGGAAGATGCCTGGCCATTGAGTTTTGTTTGGGTTGGAGTTGTCTCTAGTCTGAGCAAAGCTCTAGAGGCTCAGGCATGCACATATTGGTAGAGAAGGAAGCAGGCAGAGCCAAGGGAAGAGAATAAAGGTATGTCATTTGGACTTTAGAAAACAAAAATAAGCAATGTTTTTGTATAGTTACTATGAGGGGTGAAGGTTCTTGGAGTCAGACAGAGTTGGTGATCTTATGCCAGGCAGGCACTTAAATTTTTTGAGCTGCAATTTCCTTATCTCTAAAATTGGGATAACAATTTTGCCTGCATTTTGTGAATGGTTTGATCATTTAAAAGATATAGGTCCAGCATGGTGGCTCACACCTGTAATTCCAGCACTTTGGGAGGCCAAGGTGGGTGGATCACTTGAGGTCAGGGGTTTGAGACCAGCCTGGCCAACATGGTGAAAACCCATCTTTGCTAAAAGTACAAAATTAATCGGGTGTGGTGGTGTACACCTGTAATCAGTTACTTGGGAGGCTGAGGCAGGAATCGATTGAACCTGAGAGGCAGAGATTGCAGTGAGCTGAGATTGCGCCACTGCACTCCAGCCTGCTGAGATTACGCCACTGCACTCCAGCCTAGGTGACAGAGTGAGACTCCCTCTAAATAAAATAAAAAAAAAATAAAATAAAATAAAGTAAAATAAAATAAAATAATACTGCTGGGTGGGGTGGCTCATACCTATTATACAAACCCAGCACTTTGGGAGGCTGAGGCAGGTGGATCGCCTGAGCTCAGGAGTTTGAGACCAGCCTAGCCAACATGGTGAAACCCCATCTCTACTAAAAATACAAAAATTAGCTGGCCTTGGTAGTGAGCACCTGTAATCCCAGCTACTCAAGAGGCTGAGGCAGGAGAATCGCTTGAACCACAGAGGTGGAGGTTGCAGTGAGCCTAGATCACGCCACTGTACTCCAGCCTGGGTGACAGAGAGAGAATTCATCTAAAAAAAAAAGATAATATATGTAAAGTGTTTTTATTTTATTTTATTTCTGAGATGGAGTCTTGCTCTGTTGCCCAGGCTGGAGTGCAGTGGTGCGATCTAGGCTCACTGCAACCTTCACCTCCCAGGTTTGAGCAATTCTCCTGCTTCAGCCTCCCGACTAGCTGGGATACAGGTGCCCGCCACCACACTTGGCTTATTTTTGTATTTATTAGTGGAGATGGAGTTTCACTATGTTGGCCAGGCTGGTCTCACACTCCTGAGCTCAAGTAATCTGCCCACCTCGGCCTCTCAAAATGCTGGCATTACAGGCATTTTTGCTTTGGAGTATCAAAGGAAAGAAAGTTTGTAAAACTTTATTTGGGAGATTCTGCAAGGCCTTCATATGAATTTTAAAGGATGTGGAAGAGTTCCAAGGCCAAGTTCGGAAAGAAGATATCTTTTTTTTTTTTTTTTTTTTTTTTTATAATAAGTCACTCTGTCTCCCAGGCAGTATTGCAGTGTTATTATATTTGCTAACTCCAACACCAGACTCCAGGGTTCATGCAAACCGCATACC
>CAUYLG010041284.1:0-76251 GCA_963573385.1 Cacajao melanocephalus | reverse complement strand
GTGTGTGTGTGTGTGTGTGTGTGTGTGTAAGAGTGGTCAGCATCAAGTCCCAAAAATGCTGCCAGTAGAAGCTAAAACTAAACAAATTCTACAGGAAAACAAAGCAAAAAACAAGGAAAGAAAATAAGTCCTAAACTCCTTCCAGAATGAAAGTATTTTTGTTTTCTTACATAGTACTATCTTATTTTCCTTAGTTAAATACAAAGTAAGCTTTTTTCTGTTACAGCAAAATAGTCCGATTAGACATTAACTAGCTTCAGATGTGTTTTCCCTCATGCTGTCTCAAAGCTCACTCTCAAGGAAATAAACTATTTTTAAGTGTATATTACTAGTTGGGCTTTGGAAATCTGAAGGCCATTAGTTTTTAGTACAACATAATCTTACATACATTATGAACCTTTAATGGTAATCAGACTGTAGACATCAGAGCAGGTAAGATTTTCCCTAGACGTCTTGCAATAATGAAGTAAGATTTATCTCTAAACAATTTTAAACATGCTTTTATTTTCCATAAGTACACTGATTTTTTTTTTTTTTTTTTTTTGAGACAGAGTTTCGCTCTTGTTGCCTAGGCTGGAGTGCAGTGGTGTGATCTTGGCTCACTGCAACCTCTGTCTCCTGGGTTTAAGCGATTCTCCTGCCTCAGCCTCATGCCCAGCTAATTTTTGTACTTTTAGTAGAAGCAGGGTTTCACCATGTTGGCCAGGCTGGTCTCCAACTTCTGACCTCAGGTGATCAACCCACCTCAGCCTCCCAAAGTGCGGGGATTACCAGTACACTGATTTTAATCCAGAAATGTAACCATCCCCAGATTTGGGTTTGAAGATTCAATATGTGTAAGGGACTTGACAAATGGTTTCCTTCTTTGACAGCAGATGCCTCATTGCAATGGAAGTGATCAGTGATTGGCTTCTGTATACACACTTAAGTTACTTAATTACTTCTGTAATTGCAGGTCTTTCATTTAGAGGTTAGAGTTGGAAAGCAATAGGCAAGTCCTGAATTAAAGATACATTGCTTCTTCATTGGGCAGTAGAGCTAGAGCTCAAGATTCAGAAATCAGCAACAGAGGAGTAATGGCAGAGTCCTCCCGAGATGCCAGGACTGAGGCACCTACAAGGAGACAATGAAAAGGGGGAATAAAAGGTGTGGATTTTGAAAAGTTCCGGCTTAGTAGTGTTAAAGCTCAGAAATCCCACTCCTGTTGACAAAACACATATTATTTAAAAAGTAGGCTATCACTTTCACTAATAAATAGGAGTTGGTGTAAATGCAACCCATTCGAATCAGGCTTAGTAAAAAATCAATTCTCATAAAATGGTAAGTAGGTACACAATACTCTGCATTGATATAACTGGCCAGTGATAGAACCAGATACTTTAAAAGCTTCGGAAGCATTTAGACAGACAATTTCTCACCCGTGAGGCAATTATTGCATTTATTAGCATCACAAAAGTGATTAATATCATTGTGCTCATTAGTCTTTCCTAGGGGAAGATGACTTTTATCCCACAGTTGTTATTAAAACATTATCTATATTGGAGGGGACTACATGGAAACAGTAGCAACACACAAAGTCAGTTATGACTAACAGTTTATGCACACAGGTGCAAGATTACTTTCTGCACCACATTTTGTCTTTGTAATAAGCATATTATAAAGACACTATTCCTTAGTGGCTCACTAAAACAAGTTACATTTTGTTTACTCAGAATTTATTAGTGAACCAGAAGTTTCACTGTTCTTATTGAACTAAATATTGACAAATCATATTGCTGTTTTGGCCTGCAACAATTTCAGTTACTCTTTTGAAAAGCACCTTAGGTTTTTTCTTCCAATTTGCTTTGTAATTAAAAACTTTAAAACTTTTTTTTTCATAATAGTCATAATAATTCTTCCTTTATTACTGTCCTACAGTCAGGATGAGTTTTTGTAGGTTAAGTTAATGTACTCCAGGTTGTATTATAACACATACATTGCTCTTAACAATCTTTGTAAGCTAATCAACCTTTTGCTACAATATAATCCAAAAAATGATTGATTGATAACCACATTCATTACTGTGCTATGGAAAAAAAAACCCACTTTTTATTTTGTGACGTTTTCTAAGAAAATCATTTGCATATCTAAATTTATTTTCAAACTAAGTGGCATGAAGAACTGCTTCAAACTGCCCCCAAAGGTATTTTAAACTACACCAGAATGTGGAGCTACAATAAAACAATTTTAGCAACCATGGAGAAAATGCTTGGTACTATGCCTGTGTCAGGTTTTATAGTGGCATGTCCTGTTGAATGAGTATCTTTTTGTGTTTTGTTTTGGCTTTATTTTTAAATCACTCACCAAGTATTTGCTTTTTAATACTATCTTAAAAATTGGGAACAAATACTCCCTCACACTGGGTCTCTGTAACACAGGGTGCATAAAGAGGCAAAGGCACATACTGTTTCTCTACATACAGGGTCAACATTCCACCAATAATAGCAAATCTCCCTTTATTATAGATATTAGAATGCTATCGCCACTTGGGCAAGTCAATCAAGAGGGCTCAGACGACAGCTGGGCAAATTTTAATGTGTTTATTTCTACAATTTGTTTTTATTAAAAGTGTTGTGAAAAAAGGAATCCTATAAATAGTAAAAAAGGGGGAACAGTGCTCCATGGTCTGAAGCAAATGGAGTCAATACATCTGTAAACAAGGTAAGATTGCTCAGACTATTAAAAGCACAAAAATAAAACGAGTCACAGATACCAAGACTGTTCAAGAGTTGGGAGTGGAAAATGGGAAGTGTTTAATCCCAAGTTTTGGTGCCCTGAAATGGCCAGTAGTGTAGTTAATTCTCAATTCTCTAGCTGTGATCATCTGTGCCTTCTGCGCCTTCCTACAGAAAACGACATTAGATGAACCCAGCGCTCAGTCGTTTTAGGGAGAGGGCTGAAACAACACTGCCAGCAACACAGCTGGAACCACCCGCGTCGGGAACATTAGCGTTCCTGAGAGAATGTGAAACAGTTCTCAACATAGTATTTCTCCCTACTTTTACAGTAAAATATTGGAAGTAAATAAAAATATGAAATGCAACAGCTGGCTAGGGGTGCTTTACATTCAGTTGTTTGGAAGCGTAACAGATTCAGCTCCTTTGAATCTTCCCGGTAGAGAACACAGAATTACTCTATCACCTTTTGAAGTGCAGTAAGACAAGAAAAAAAGTCATGTGAGGATAATACAGTCTGCATTAAAGGTGAATCTGCAACATGAAATCTGCTCAACTCACAGATCTGCAGATTCAAAGGGAAGATAAGCTCTAAGTGACTATGTCACAGAGACATGCAGGTGCTGAATTTCTTAGTAGATGCTGCCTGAGTAAACCAGATGTGGCTACCGGGCAAAGGGAGGAAAGAAAACAAATCTTGTCCTCTACATGCATAGTTATGTTGTGAGAGTAATCCCCAAACTGAAAAAGCCATTTCATTTTCACAAGGAATTAATTAGGCAGGCCAGCTCACTTTAAACAGTAGCTCATCTCTTTAAACCTAGTTTTTACCAATGACTTGAACTAAAAACAATTCAAACCACTGGGTCATGCACAGTCAATAAGTTAAAACTCTTAAGAAAAAAAGAGCATAAGGGCATGAGTGGAAAATAAACCCTATTTACCTAAGGTGTGGGGGGCTGGGAGGAAGAAAATCACTTAGTATTTTGTATAGAATGGGGAAGAGAGGAACATACTTTCATTATGGCTTTAGGATGGAAGCGCTTCAGATAATCCCCTGCCCCACTCCCCCAAATCAAAGCCCCGGTGGCAGTGACAGAACCAGGAAACAATCTAGCCTCCCCGCCCACCCCGCCCCCATAACCGTGCCCAGCGGCTGCTGTCCAGTCGCCCGTGCTTCCCAAGGCTGCCGAGGAAGCGGCTGCTGCTCATTCCAGTAGATCCAACGCCCAGGCTAGGGGGTAGAGACACAGCCCTTGTGGTAGGGTAGGGCACGTCTTCGGCCCACCGCTCCTGGGCGCCGGTGGCTTCAAGGGAAGACCTTAGGACCTGGATAGGGTTCTCCCTCGCACCAGAAGTCATCGGCCTGCGGGGTCTCCAGGAGCCACACCTCTCGGGGCAGGTCACAGGCCGAGCTGGAGGCCTCCTTGGGCCTGACCGGCTCCAGCACCCGGTAATAATGGCAGTCCCGGCCGTCGTCCGGGTCGTAGGGCGGGGCCAGGATGTCCAGGAAGGCGGCAGGACCTTCCACGGCGTCGATCTGGTGCAGGTTGTCCCGGTGCGGTGTGAGGACGCAAGGGCCGCTGGCTTCGGTGTACTCGGCCCGCGAGCGCAGTACGCCCGGCCGCACTGCTTCCCGCTCCCGGGGCTGCAGCGGCGGCTCAAATTGCTGCTCCGGCGGCAAGGCCCGTGGCCGTTGCCCGCCGCTCGCGTCCAGCTTGTCCATGCAGCTGATGCGCACGGTGCCGTAGAGCACCTTGAGCATGCCGTGCATGCCCGGGTGGTCGTGCAGCGGGATGGACGTGCCGCTCTTGAGCAGGAACACGCCCAGGCTGAAGCCGTCAGTCTCGTAGATGTGCATGTAGGTGACGGGCGGCAGGTTGGGCGGCAGCGGCTGCAGTGTGGCCTTGCGCGGGGCGATGTTCAAGTCCTCCGCGCGGACCTGGGTCAGAAGGCTCTTCAGCTTGCTCAGGTTCTCGGGAAAGCCCGGTGGCATCGGCGCCTCCGAGCCAGACGCCGCGCCGCGATCGGAAGCGCCGCGGCCGCCCCCACTGCCCCGGAAGGTGAGGCAAGCCTGGCGGGCGATCCTTTGGATCAGGGAGGCCATGTTGTCTCGGGGCATGGTCAGCTGCTCCTCCGCGTGCCGGGGCCGACCCCCTCCTTTCTTCCGCCCCTTGCGGTCCCCGGCGGCCGCCACGACTGCCCGCAGCCCGGGTCGAGGCGGGAGGCCCCGCAACCACCCGACCGTCGGGCGCGCGGCACCGCCGCCAACCTCACCAGCCACGCGCCCGCAACTGCCCGGCGCGCTCTCCTCGCGCCCCCTCCGAGCGCGCACGCGCACGCCCCACACCCCGCACTCACGCTCCGGGAGCAGGTACCGGCCGCGCGGACGGTGCCAGGCTTTGCCTTACGCCCGGCGCTCCATTCATGCGGCCCGCACCTACGAAGTGGCCGGGCGCCTGGGGAACCCTGCAGAGCATGCCGGGACTTGTAGTCCGGCCTTCCGCGAGCGCTAAGAGAGTTCATTTTGTTGATTGGAAAAGGGAAGAACTATTACACATGTTGGGTATAAAGCGACCTTTTTCAGGATGCAGAGGTGTTTTTCTTGTTTTAAAAAAGATGAATCAGGTTGCAAGAGTAGTAGCCACTTGACTACAACTCCCGGCATCCCCCGCAGGGTGGAGTCACGCACTTCCGGCAGCTGGCCCGCGGAGTAGTGGAGGCTCCTGGCCTTGACAAGGAACAGGGCAAGTAGGGTCGTTAACCTTCTGGCGCCGCTGGGGCCTGGTTAGCCATCCAGGGTAGCCTTCCTTTGGCCTTGCCCCTGGGAAGGAGGCTGTTGAGTCAACCTTAGCTCCTTGTAGCCGCCTAGGCAGCACTGTCTCCCACGGGAATTGCAGGAGGCGCTTTTGTAATTTTATGTTTCATAGGAGGGAAGGGGGTCCAGGCCGTCCTCTGTGATCACCAAGGCTACTCGGCCCAGCTGGGCCCAGCTGTTGTTTGCATCAGGACCTGATGACGCTGCTCTTCTGTTTACAGAGCACGATAGCTTTTTGCTGGAGAGACTTGAGAAGCCATTTGCGGTGGTCGTGGATTCTGAACACTAGTGGTTATCAAATCTTGGTTTGCCTGAGAACGGGGAGGGTGTTTTATAAATACAGATTCCCTGTTGTCACCCAGAGATGGAGTTACTAGATGGTTCTGAGGCATCCTGGGAGAAACAGTGGTGTAAAACCGTTCAATCAGTAATTGTGAAATTAGTTCACTACACAGAGGCATCCTTTGTGGCATGAACTAACTTTTGACATCAGTAAATGACAAGAAAAACAAGATACTAGATACTTTGACTTTAAACTTAACCCTGAGTTTAAAGTCATTTTGGACTCCAAAGCTGAACATGGGTTTCTTGTACATTTTGTAATTGGAGTGGTTCAGTAAATCCTCTCTAGTTAAAATAGGCATACTTTTTTAGTGGATTATATAACCTGGCTAATGAGTACTCACAATATGCCAGGCACTGTGTTAAGTACATTATATAACAAATGTTATACTATTTAATCCTTGCAGCAACTTTTAAGAGGCAGGCACTATTATTCTCAGTTTGCAGATGAGGGAATAAGTTGTAGGATAGTGAATAGTAAGTACTCAGCAAGGCATAAGCAACAGAGCAGAAATAAGTGCAGTCTTATACCAAAAACAGCAGCTTGCATTGGTGTAAAAGCAAACGAGAGTCAGAATATTGTTTTTCCAGCCTACTGTGCCGCTTAGAAACTGTGTGTCGTTAGGCAAATCCTACCCTTTTAGGTCCTCAAATTTATTGATTTGTAGAATGCCAATGCCGGTGTTAAGGGAACAGTAGTTCTGAACCCTAGTTACTCATCAGAACTCCCTGGGGAGCTTAAAGATCCTGGGGTCACACGTCAGAGATTTTGATTCAGAAGAACTAGAGTGAAGCCTATAATTTATTTTTAAGATGCTCCCTCAAGCAATTCTTGATTAGTAGCCCAGTTTAAGAACCACTGCTAAATCTGTAAATAGTGAACCAGCTCTAATTAGTTAAGAGGGTGGTTATTTGCTTTAGAAGAGGATTCTTAAGATTGATTCATTTTCAGAGGTTGCCATGTCATTGTTATTTAAATGTACTTTCAAAGCTCATAAAGAAATTTCTTACAGTCTTTTTCTAAAGTGAAGAATATTTGAGAGTAAAATTCCTCCGCTTTATTTACAAATAAGGATTTTTATTTATTGGTTTTACTTCTATTAAGGTATAATTACTGGGAAGTATAGACTCCATAGAACACAGACTATATTAACATGCAGATCTGTTTGATTTCCAAATCTGTCACTTAATGGTTGTCGGCACTTACTTAACTGAAGCTCAAAATTTTCATCTATAAAATGGGATCATATACCTGTGTAAATCACTGATGACGCTATGTAGAACATAGTAGCTGCCCCATGAGAGTAGCTTGTTTAAAATGGCTAGAAGTTGTACTTAAAGACCAATGAATGTAAATAAGACTAAGCAAGTATTGAAATGGAATTTGACTTGTTTTGAGAATCAGGTTCAGGGTGGAGATAAAAAAAGATTATTACTTAAACCACTTACCTGGTAATACCATCCCTGAGGCCCTTGCTAGTCGTTCTTTGGCCTGAGTTCAAAGTTTCCAGAGACTTCCTGTATCAGTCACTTGGGATTGTTTGTCAAAAGTGCAGATTCTCAAATCATGTCAAAACCTACTGCATCTGAATCTTTTGCACATTAAAAATTTTAAGAACCAGGCTGGCATGGTATGGTGGCTCACGCCTGTAATCCCAACACTTTGGAAGGCCAAGATAGGAGGATCACTTGAGGATAAGTGTTCAAGACCAGCCTGGGCAACATAGCAAGACCCCCATCTTTACAAAAAAATATTTAAATTAGTTGGGCATGGTGATACACACCTGTAGTGTATTCTGGAGGCTGAGTCAGGAGGATTGATTTAGCCGACAACTTTCAAGGCTGCAGTTAGCTATGATTGCACTCCTGCACCCAGGCCTAGGCAACAGAGTGAGACTGTCTCTAAAAAACAGTTTGTAAGAACTGCTGAGTGTCTTCAGGGCATGTGGTACTTTTTTAGGCCACAAAGAGGCTACCTCCATAATTCCTTTTGATGTTGCCCTTCATTCAGAGCTGCACTAATGGGTGGTATTGACTCTACAGGCTTTTGCCCTTAAGAAGCAGTTTGCTTGCCCTTCTGCCCCACTGCCAGTAGCATAGGCTGAGTGGGTTTTTATTAGCATTATCATCCTTCTTTTTTTATCCCTGTTTATTCTGTAATTCTTCAGTGTAGATGTAAGCAGAATGGAGACCAAAAGAAATTTCGAAAGGTAACAGACAGGAAAAGAGAAGTGACAGTGAACAAATACTAGGAAAATGCATGGCAGAGACAAGGTTTGGGGAAAGTTTGGGTTAGATGAAATCGATCATTTGATAAACAGTCAGTATCCGCTGGATACTAGGCATTATTCTAGGCTTTGGGGATTCAGCAAGGAACAAAGGAAGACAAGGTCCAAATTCCCAAGGAGTTTACTTGCAAGTAAATGTGTGTATTTGAGAGGAAGGGTTATATAGCGCAGATAAATGAGCAACATAATTTTCAGGCAGAGATAACTTAGGAAGACAATAAAACACAGTAATAGGATGGTGTGATATTTATGTGTGTGCGGTATGTTACTTTAAATTGGGTTGTCAGGAGTGACCAGATATTAACAGTTAGGCTACTTTTGAATGTTAAGGAGTTAGCCATGGGAAAATCTGTGGTCAGAACATTCCAAAACCAGGAAGCATCCTTAGGATTGTATTGACTATCATGACTTTGACCATGTAGGAAGGAACCAGGTATAATTAGGGGAGAAGATGAAGGCCTGTGGGGTTAAGACTGCGTAGTGAGCTGGGTTCCTGGAGGAGATGCAGGTGGAGAGGCCAGTAAGGGTTGTATTATGTAGGCCTTATAGGTCGTGGGAGGGGGTGGGCTGTGGTAGGGAGTTGGATTTTATTCTAAATGCAATGAAAAGTCTTTGGAGAGCTTTGGACAGGAGAGTGATTTGATCTGTTTTGAATATTTAAGAGGTTGGTGGTGGGGCGAGTGTTACATCAGGGAAACATGAATGAGGGGCAGTAATCCAGAGGAAAGACAAGAGAACTAGTGTAAGGATAAGAATCTGTTTGAAGGTACAGCTGACAGGGCTTGCTGATGAGCTATTGCTTCAGCAATCTATTTCAAAGTATATTTTCTCCGTGTTTTTTCTTTCACAGGTTGACAGCTCTGTGGTGATAGGTAAGACTGATAAAGCTTAAATCCCACCTCCTGCCCACGTCTATTAAATTTAGGAATGGAGGAAGCACACAGAAGCATGAGTAAAGCTGAGATTTTTTTCCTCCTCCTTTACAGTTGCTTAATTAACCAGGAAACAAGGAGAGCTGGAAGGGCCCCCAGCTTTTATCGATTTAACTCCACCTGTTCATTTCTGTTATCTCCTCATTCTTTGGGAGCTAGGCTTGTGCTTTTGCCTTTCCTTCCTCTCCCCTACCTCTCTACTCTATGAGGACTCATTTTCTTTCATTCACAAGGTACGTTATCTTCTGACTTTTACTCAAATCTTCAGAATTCATTTGCCCATTTCTTTTGGTCACACTGAGACCCAGTAGAAAGAGTACAAAAGATCATAATGATATTCTCACATGATCAGAGTTCCTAGTCTGCAGTTTTGTTTTGTTTTTAAAGTGGGAAGGAAGGTATCTTTTTTTCTCCAATAGTCATTTCCACCTTACTCTGATATCTGCCTTTTTTTATTAGTATAGAACATGGTAAATAAATGGACAAAAATGTTTCCATTTTCAGACTAATTTATACTTAATTATATTTGAAGTGTTTTGGATTCGTATCGTATCATGGCTTTTCTTTCAGTTTTTGAAAAACATGAGTGTGTATTTCTCATTCCTTATCATGAATAAATGTCACGTTATAAGAAAAAACAATAATTTCAAAGTCAAAGGAGCTGGTGTCATGGCTCTGCCACTGACTAGCTGTGTGTTACTGAGTGAGTCACCTGATTTCGCCAGATCCCAGTTTCTTCATGGTTGTGAGAGATGATCTATCTGTAAGATTCCTTCTAGCATCTCATTAGCTCAACGTGGAGGACAGAGACAATCATAAGACTGATTAAGACAAAACCAAATATGTATTTTCTTTCATTTATCTAAAACTATTACACGATAGCCCTCTTGGCAGTGTCCATCTCCACTAAGATCATATAAAGTAACTCTGCCCACTGTAGTTCAAATTTGTGTGGTTATTTGAAATCATATCACTTTGGTTTACGGGCTGTTCAGTTAAAATATGCTGAGTTCAGAGCTTTTTCATGTTTGGGTCAGACTTTAGGTGTACACATGCACTAATAAATTGCAGAGGTTGTGTTGTGTGATACATGCCATAGACACCGTTTTCTAAGTGTAATTCTATAGACCGGTGCGTATTGGGTTGGGATGGAGAAGGACTTAAATTTATTCTTTTTTTTTTCCCTCTTACTTGCCAATGTCTTATTTCAGGCAATGAGAGGCAAGGGAGAAAAGAATTAAAAATTGGTAGAATGCAGAGTGTAGTTGAGGTGGGGGAAGGTGTGGCTTTCAGAAGTTATTAATGAAGAGAAGGTTTTGCTATGGGTCAGGCTGAAGCATTGCCAGAGGTTGCGTATTATGATTTTTGGAAGTGATTTAAGATTATAACACCCCCTCCACCAATTTTGTATTAGAGAGGTTTTCCTCTTCTCATTTAAGCAATGCAATTATTATGAGACCTAAAATTGTTGTGAACTGTAAATTAAATTCAAACACACTTTACCTCTCTTAACTTCCCCCTGCCCCATTTCATGCGTCTTGTTTTTCTTTTCCTTTTTTTTTCCCCCTCTGAGAAGACATCAGCTATCTCCACCTCCTCCGCTTCCCCATCTGTCCTCTTCCTCCTGGCTGAGAGAGTTTTACTTTATATTTATTTTAATTAATGGATTTGAATCACAAGTGGTGAAACAGTTGATGTTCAGCTTCAAGAGGCAGTGAAAGGGAAAATCGTCTTCCTTAACTTGCCAGCAAAGAACTATGTGTTCATTGCTGTTGCCTGCCTGAAAAATGACTGGGAAAGGGGTAGGACAGGGTTCCAGAGTTCTATATCCTTGCAGGGGAACAGATGCCATATACTAGGATTAAGGGAAATGAAGGTGGGGAAACTCTTTAGAATGAAATTGTGCTTTCTTGGGAGATGCTTTTCCCATAGGATGCTTAGTATTAGGTGGGTGCAAAAGTTACTGCAGTTTTTGCCATTAAGCCGAAATTATATTTGTACCAACCCAATAAATATTGCTTTATGGTTATGGATCATTGGCTTAGAATCAAATTCCTTAGGAACAAAATAGCAGGTTGCAATTAAATTGTTTAAGCACTCTGATTAATAAAATCCCCTGTAAGTTTATCATCTTTTTCTCTTTAGTTGGAGAAGGCATATGACACCTTATTTTTTGTTTGTTTGTTTTATTAAGGTTCTCCCTTGAGTATTCACCTTAAATTACACTCCCGGGCATTTAACTGGCTTGAAATAAATAAATAGAGGCAGTATTACATGTGTTTTCTTGGAGAGATGAAATTCTGCTAATCAAAGCCTTCTTTTGGAAAAACAAACAAAAATAACCTTGTCCATATAACGTAGATGCTCTGTTCTGGCATTTTGGAAAAAGTATGAGAAATAACAGTATGGTTTGAAAGTGAAACAGCAGGACTGAACATGGAAAGAATAATGGACTGAGACAATACTAGTTCTCCTTGTTCTAGCAACCAGCTGTGTGATTTGGAGCAAGTCATTTTACTTCTTGGAACTTCAGTTCCTTTATTTTTAAAGTGAAGAATTTGGTTTAGATGATTTGCCACTTTCCTTCCAGCTTAAAAAAAATCCTATGAATTTTGAAAATTGTGATGATGTGAAATTAGTATGATTTCATACCGTGATCTATGCAGATCATCACAAAAGACACTTTTAAATGTGTTTTTAACATGAAGAGAACACTCAATACCATGTATATAATAATATTTGATTTGTCTTTTATGTCTGTGTTTTCCCTTTCTAAAGTAGATTATATTGACTTTTTCCTGAATATAGATCATTGAGTAAAATGAGCAGGAGCTCTTATTTAAAATGTTTGTCATTATTTTTAGTTTCCACAATGTGTTTTTTTTAAGGAAAAAAAATTTTTTTTCATTCTAAGCACAAATTATCATGCAATAAGACTGCCATGTATTGCTAGTGGGTAAAGGAAAACATGACTTGAGTTAACTGCACATTTCAACAGGACATGCTGAGTAATTGACAACCAACATCACAGTGCATAGAAATTCCTTTAAGGCAGCAGAGCTTTAGTTTAATTAGATAATTAGCCCTGGTCAGCCAATAATGAATGCACAGGCAATTAGCAATGAATTTGTGCTACTAAAGCCTGTTTATCCTCTTTTGTGTTCCTTTGCTGTCATTAACAACTCTAACTACTGAACAATTTATATCTTCACACTAACAATCAACTTCATTGTCATCAAACTCTTTGAAAGCGATAAAGCAATGAGACCCGACTTTGGTTGCACAACATTAAGTGATTATGTTAAGTAATGCCATTTATTTGCCTAACTGTCCAGCTGCTACATTATGTCAAGCAAATAGGGCTTTTAAAAACAGTGCACACTCCGTTATCTTGATGATTGCTTTATTTGTCAAACCCAAGCAACTAGCAAGAGATGTACCTCAATTTGCAGTTCTCACTCAGCAGCTTTCAGCAGACTTGAATAAAAGAAAACAGTTACACAAATCTACCAAAAGCAAGACCCTGTAAAAAAAAAAAAGCCTTTTTTCATGGCTTAAAGATTCTTATGTTTGGAAAATTTGAGATAAATTTCAGTAAGTGAAAGCCCTTGCTGGGCCATCTTTTCTTGTTTGGGAACCGTTTTCAGTTTCATGGATGATAGATGGAACCTTTATGGCTTTTCCTCACATAACCTCCACTGCAAGTCTTTTCCATCCATTTGTTGTTTCTTAAGGGAATGACAGAAAAGAAAAAGGAGAAGAAAGGGAGTGTCAAAGGGAGGAGAGAGAGCTTCAGAAGAGCACAAGTTACCAAAGAAATGTAGATTGTGTTCCCAAGACTCTGAGTATTGATGTCATGAAGACATTTGTGTTGCTCTGGTTCTGGGTGTGTAAACTGAAACACTTCATCATATATCAACCAGAAATTATTGGAGTAGGTAGTTAGGCAGACATGAGCCGGGCAGGACCCAGGGCCTTGCCCACCAAAGATGTCAGGCGACCATCAGGTGGCGGTCAGGTGGTTGTTAAACTGTCTCTGTAAAGTAATTATTGGGCATCGCTAGTGCCAGGGAACAGCAATCTCCCAGTAGATAAGAAAACACCCGCATCTGGTGATCAGCAGCTTCCTGATGAGATCTCAAGAGCTGGGCAAGTGGGCTCAAGGATGCACACTAAGAGGCAAAATGGTGGAGTTTAATGGTTATATGACCTTCTAGGAATGCTCAACTAGTAAGGGAACAAACACTGCAAGTGAGCATTTGCACAAATTCGGTAAACACACTGTGCACGAAGTCCTTCTCAAGTGCTGGCAGGCCACCATGCATGCAGACAGCCTGCTCCAAGGGAAGCCCATTCTTCTCAAGCAAGAAGAAACCGAAACCCCAAACCATGCCAATGTATAAAACTCCAGGTCAAGGGCCAGATGGGGCACTTGGATCTCACAAGTCACTCGCTTGGCCCACTTCCAAGTGTACTTCTTTTTGTTTCTAGTGTCAATTTTTTTTTTAATAAACTTTCACTTCTAAAAGTTGCCTTGATCTTTCCCTCTGCCTTAAAACTATGTCTGCTCCTCAGCCAAAGTATTTCCTCTGAGGAGTCAGGTATCAAGTTTGCTGCAGACTTGCACGAATTCATTGCTGGTAACATAATGAGTTTTGAAAAATGGACATTTTAAGATTCTAATGGCAGTTTATACACCTACAAAGAGCTATCGCCTACAGTATCAGAAACCAGTCTAATCCCATTAAAATTCATAAAGCCCTTACTATACAGAGGTTTTTTAAAATACAAACTCTGTTCTACTTATTAATAACCTAATAAGGTTTGGCAGATTAAACCCAATATTAGAAAATTAGCTAATTAATAGCTATTTAGGAATTAATTAAAGAAATGTATTGCTTACTATTTAAGCAGAATTTAAAAATGTATAAACAGAATGTTTCTTCTGATTGGAATATGAACACTGGCTTATAATTTCTTATCTTGAAACTTCCCATCTGGCTGGTTTTAGAAATATTTTTCTTTTTTTTTCCCCCTAGCAATGCAATAACTAGCAATTAGAGTTTCAGAAATGCCAATTTTAATCACAACTTCCATTTTCAAAATAGAAAAACTTACATGAACTATAACAGTATGTAAAGCCTCTTCATTTTATTTAATTGAGTGTTTTGAAAAGGTAATTTCAATAAATCAAAGCCAGGGATAAGATATCCCAAAAATGTTAAGAAAATAGTATAGATCCTTATAAATGATGGTCATTTTTACTCTTACGCTGGGCTCTAATTTTACTGGCATTGATGTTTATGTTATCCAGATATCAACTTTATTGCAGTTAGCTCACATAGAGCAGAGTTTCTTAACTTTGGTAATATTGACATTTTGGGTTGGCTAATTCTTTGTAGTGGGGGGCTGACCTGTGCATTGTAGGATGTTTGGCAATATCCTTGTCCTCTACGCACTAGATGACAGTAGCACTAACTCCCATACCCCACCCTGCTGTGACAACCGTAAATACATCCATCTGTTCCCCAGTGTCCTCAGGCTACGGGGCAAAATCACCCCTGGTTGAGAATCAGTTATAAAGAATAAGATCTTGGCAACTTCTTCCTTTAAAAGCATTTCAATATTAAACAAAGTGTGTTGAATTTGCATGTCTAGATCCAAATTCTTAACTTTAGTAAGTATTTTTGTTTGTTTTTTTAAGTCAGCGTTTTTAAGTCTGTTGCCCAGGCAGAAATGCAGTGGCAAGATCACCACTCGCTGCAATCTCTGCCTCCTGGGATCAAGGGATCCTCCCACCTCAGTCTCTAGAGTAGCTGGGTCTACAGGCATGCACCACCACTCTTGGCTAATTTTTCTTTCTTTTTTTTTTTTTTTGTAGAGACAGGGTTCTACCATGTTGCCCAGGCTGGGCTAGTTGTAACTTCCTGGGCTCAGGGGATCCACCTTGGCCTCTCAAAGTGCTGGTATTATAGGCATGAGCCACTGTGCCCAGGCAGTAAGTGAAGTCTTAATAGAGATAATCAGAGCCTTGGTGAATCCCAGTTTGGAGTAATTTGAGGGACACAGGAAAAAACACTATTGTTTCCAAATACCACTTGATTTTCTCAAACAGCCTGCATTTGTGTTGGAAAGTTCTAGTCTTAGAAATTTGTTCCTTCTGTTAAAATGCAAACATTCCTGAGAGGAGAATTTCTTTACACAAAAACTGAAACTTTAGTTTTAAAAGCTAACGTGTTATTAATATAAAACTATATATGGGTTATTAATATATACCTATAATACTGTTCTACTTATGACACGGTCCTTCAGGAGGTGGATCCAGGAGAAAATTACCTTGCATATTAAGAGCTGGTGGATGAATGCGAAGCGATCACCTTAGGAAAAGGAATGATGAAAGTAGAAGGCACTAAAGAGATTCTTTATAGTTTTTGATGGGTAGCCTGAGTTGCTCTTGCCATGTTTGTGTTTGTTTTTTCCTACTCCTCACTGTATCTTTAAATCCTATTTTTTTAAAAAGTAATGAAGAGGTAACTAAGATATTCTTCAATAGATGAAAGGATAAATAAATGGTGGTGCATCCAGATAATGGAATATTAATCAGTTATAAAAAGGAGTGAGCTACCAAGCCATGAAAAGACATGGAGGAAACTTAATGCATGTTACTAAATGAAAGAACCCAATCTAAAAAGCCTGCATACTGTATGATTCCAAGCATATGACATTCCAGAAAAGGCAAAACTATGGAGACAGTAAAAAGATCAGTGGTTTCCAGGGACTAGTAGAGAGAGGGATGAATAGATGGAGCACAGAGGATTCTTAGGGCAGTGAAACTACTCCCTATAATAGTGGATACATGTCATTAAACATTTGTCCAAATTCATAGTTGTACACCACCAAGAATGAATGCTGATATAAACTACGGACTGTAGGTGATAGTGATGTGTCAATATAGGTTCATCAATTGTAGAAAAATACCACTCTGGTGGGGACATTCATGACGCTATGCATGTGTTGGGGCTGGAGATATATGGTAAATCTCTCTACCTTCTGCTCAGTTTTTCTGTGAGCCTAAAACTGTTCTAAAAATAAATTCTATTTTTAAAAAAGGTAGAGAAGACTGTGTAGATGGTGTAGTAGTTGTTGTCTAATATACTTTCTTTGCCACTTCATGTTGGGTGTCCCAAGTTAATTTTGAATAGTTACTGTAAATAAAATACAAAAGTCTAACAGAGGATGGGTATCTAAGCCTATCATCTATGCTAATGGGAAGGTCTGAGAGGTGTAGTGCCTGCTTTTCCTCCCTTGTTGCCTAACACATTAGCGACTGGCAACTTTGGACCTAGAAGATGGTTTTCTGGTCCTTACAGCACCACTCACTAGGTACTACAGGGAATGGCCTTGCTTGCACAGTTTATAACCTTCCATAGGTAGATGTTCAGTAGATATTCAATTTTAAAAAGACACCTTTCTAATCACTGAAATAGTGCTCCATAAAAAGGAACTTTCTGAAACATAGGAGAGACATGGCAATCTGATGGCTGGCATACTGAAGTGGGTTCCAGGGTTTTTTCATAAATCTTTTAGTAATTTCCCACACTAGGCTTCCATTTAGGCTATGGGATTTCAATTATTCATACTGGGTTTTTTTTTCTCATTGCCTTTTCTTATGGAATTACTGTATCATGGCCCTGAGGCCATGACCAAACTCTAAGAATAGTTTCTGTTTATTTTTTTTCCCCATCTAATGTCACTTGCTTCTTCATTTCTTAATTTCTTCCTAAAGTGAAGGAACCAGAATACACCACTGATCACAGCTGGATTAGATAACAGGCATCTCCTTTGCAGGGGCCCACGCAGAACCTGATTTATTTATGTAAACATTTTGGCACTTACTATATAAAGTTGTGGACTCTTCAACCAGTTACTGACCTTGTACTTTCTAGTAGTTAATATCACTCGTTTTCAAAAAGTCAACTGAACATAAAAATAAAATGAATTTTTTTTTTTTTTTTTTTTTTTGAGACTGGATCCCACTTAGTCACGCAGGCTGGAGTGCAGTGGTGTGATCTCAGCTTACTGTAAGCTTTGCCTCCTGGGCTTGGGCCATCCTCCTGCCTCAGCCTCTCGAGTAGCTGGGACTCTGAGCATATGCCATCACACCTGGCTAATTTTTATATTATTTGTAGAGACAGGGATTTTGCCATGTTGCCCAGGCTGATCTTAAACTCCTGAGCTCAAACAATCCGCCCGCCTTGGCCTCCCCAAGGGCTGGGATTATAGGCGTGAGCCACTGTACCCCACCTAGTGTTAATAAAATGAAATATTCTTTCTTGTTTGTTTTACCAGTTCTTACCTTTAGGTTGAGAAGTTTAACATTCTGCATTAACCTCACATTTTTTATGGTTCCTTGCCTCAAACTGGACTAAGTGACTCCTCTGTTGTAGTTTGACTTACATGTATTATGTAAGCAGTTGTTATGATATTATACTTGACACAGATTTCACACTTGTCCCTTTTGGCATAACTTCCCCAATCTAGCATTTTGTTTTTACTTTTCCTTTCTCAACTCATTTTCCTATAAGCTTTCACATATAGTATTTTATTATTACTAATAGTCACAATAGTATACTAATGCAAATGGCCATATAAGTGTTCACCTTTTAATAACTTGCTTTAGCCTATTTTCCTCTTAAAGTATAGGGATCACTGGGTGTGGTGGTTTATGCCTATAATCTCAGCACTTTGGGAAGCTGAGGTGGGAGGATTGCTTGAGGTCAGGAATTTGAGGTTACAGTGAGCTATGATCACGCCACTTTACTGCGGCCTAGGCAACATGGTGAGACCCTGTCTCAATAACAAAAAAAGTATAGGCATCTATGAATATGTGTCTTTCTGGGGTTGAAGAATGTGGTCACCAAACCAATAAAGGTGAAACAGCAAAAGCCCAGAGCACAGGCTGAGCGTGGGAAACCAAGACAGAGACACCTCGGCCATTTCCTCACCACTAGGGGCAGGGACCAGAGAGGCAGTGGGTGAGTAAACCTTGAAAACGATATTCCTGTGTTGGCTTATACATTTCCTAACAGTGAAGACTACATCTAATTAACGTATTTTTGACAGAACTCGGATGATACCATAAGTATGTTAACACATGCTAGTGATTGTGGGGCTTATGCCTTTTGTCCTCTTAAAGGGCATATTCTGGAGTACCTTCCTAGAAGGCATGATAGCTGGGGAATGTTTTGAGGAAGTACGGACAGCACTGTGGAGGAGGAAAGAGAATCTGACGTGGAGATGCTTTAATGTGTGCTTTGCCCAAGTGCTGAAAAGAATGGATTCTGATTGCTTTCCTCTTTTTGCCTTCTAATAAAAAATGAGGAGAGAAAAGCTGTCTTATTTTAGATATCTGAGCATCAGGTACAAAACATTAAAACAAACTGTCAAAGAAATACACCAATCTGAGAATTTGTGATTGGTGATGGCACCAGTACCTCCCCATTGCTCCCCTACCTGGTGAGGGGCACCCCTCAAAATGCTCTGCTCCTGGCTGTAATTGCAGACTGTCTAAGCAGAGAGCACTCTAGCCCCATGTGTGTGACTGCCTAGGGGTCAGGCCTTACCAGAAGCAGGGAAAAGGTCCTGGAAGGAGTCTGCCTCCCTCTCACATCTTCTGCTGGTACCTTGGCATCACCCAGGGAAGCCAGGCTCTATCCTGGGTCCCTCCTAGGTGATTGGGGAAGGCTGCTCCCAGAATGGCCAGCAGTGGATGGGAGAATTGAGTGCAGCTGTGACAACTTGGATTCCCTGAGAGACTTTGTAATTTGAGGGAATTATCTAACTAGTCCTTATTCTACCCTTAAAGGAGAGTTAGGTGAAGAACCAAAAAGTATTACCATGGAAATGAGCATATTAATCACCACTAAACTCAGGTGTCGGCTGTCATGCGTCAGCGCTGGGTGTGGTTTGGGAAGATACCACTCTGGGGTGGTATTTGGGGCAAAAATGCAGTAGGGGGAAACTTGCCTGGCAGTTCTCTTTCAGTGTCAGCAGATAGCCTTGGTTGTGCTGCATCTGTGGTCCGTTCCCCTATCTTACTTTCCTTCTATCTCAGCGCCCCCCTCACACACACCCAGAGATGCTCACTTTGCCTCACTCTGCTCAGCATTTGGCACGTTTCTTCCAGAAACCTTTTGCTGGCTGTGCTTTCAGTCACACCATTCTCTCCAGACCGCTACTCTCTGCTCCTTCCTGGATTGCCCTGGTGCCTCCTCTCCTCTGTGTGACCCTGAAGTGCTGCATTCAGTCCAGAGGTCCTCCTTGAGCTCTCTCGGGGGAAGGCCAGTCATTCCTTCCCTCTTCCTCACTAACCTACTGTGTTTAATCCTTTTTCTCGCTCCCATCCAATTTCAGTGTTCCCCAAGATCCACTTCTCATGCAAGGAGACCCTGTTTCTTCAGGAATGAATCCTGTGAGAAGGTAATTTGCTAAGTCATTCATCAGCTTTTACTACATAGCTGTTTGATAGGAGTATTGTATTAAACTGTGGAAATAACAGGAGATGTGCCTCCCTGCTGGTGGGAGATGAGAATCTCCCTCCAGACAGGACACACCAGGGCCAGAACGAAGCAAGAAGCAGGATAAGGGGATTTGTGGAGCCCCTGTTAGCTATTAACAAAGACAAGCCTGGGCTCACTAAATACACCAAAGTCCGCTCTAGGCAAGATGCTTAGAAAAAGCTTCTCTGAGGATGTGCAGCTTGAGCCAAGTCCCTACAGAAGAATTGGGAGCACATTGGTGGGAAGGAGACAGGAGAGAAGCGAAGGCCCCGCCTATATGTCCTGATGTGTGCATGGACAGAGGAGCCACACGGTGTTCTGTTTGTCCGCAGGTGCATTTGTGTAGCCCACAGAGGCGAATGGTGTGATTTACTTTATAGAATTATTTCCAACCCTCAGGCATTCCTGCTGAACTTTCCCACATGAGCGTTGACTCTCCCCTGATCCAGCCAGCAGTGTTCATTCTCTTCCCATGCGGACATTTGTTCTCCTGCCCGGAGAAGCCTGCAGCTGCGTACAGGTCAGGGTCATGCAGCAAATCCCTATTTGATGAGTTTTATTTTTAAGTGTACAAAAATGGACTTTAGGTGATGGTGGAGTTTTCTCACTCTAAAGCTAAAACAAAGAGAATTTTCTGCCTACATGAACAGGATTAGCGGCAACAGACTTTTCATGTAAGTGCAGTCCCGTACAGGCTGCCCAGCTTAGTCTATCATAAAGAATGTAGGAAGCCTGGTGGATGCGGCTATTTTTATCTTGGCCCTTTGGTATCCGGCATCTAATTATTCAATTCACAAAGTACACTTCATGCTGCAATGTTTATTTTGTCTGCAGAGAAAAAATCTTTTTGAAATTTTTGTAGATTTTACTGGTTGTGGAATGTTCATATTTTAGCAGGTGACTATTTGAGCATGTTAAAATTGCCTTGGTATAGCAAGGGATACTGTTGGTGGAAGTAATACTTTATTGTTATTATTATACTTTAAGTTCTGGGATACATGTGCAGAACATGCAGGTTTGTTACATAGGTATACACATGCCATGGTGGTTTGCTGCACCCATCAACCCGTCATCTACATTAGGTATTTCTCCTAAAGCTATCCCTCCCCTAACTCCCACCCCTTGACAGGCCTGAGTGTGTGATGTTCCCCTCCCTGTGTCCATGGGTTCTCATTTTTCAGCTTCTACTTATGAGTGAGAACACTGTTTGGTTTTCTGTTTCTGTGTTAGTTTGCAGAGAATGATGGTTTCCAGCTTCATCCATGTCCCTGCAAAGTTCATGAACTCATCCTTTTTATGGCTGCATTGTATTCCATGGTGTATATGTGCCACAGTTTCTTCATCCAGTCTATCACTGATGGGCATTTGGGCTGGTTCAAGTATTTGCTATTGTGAATAGTACTGCAATAAACATATGTGTGCATGTGTCTTTATAGTAGAATGATTTATAATCCTTTGGGTATATACCCAATAATGGGATTGCTGGGTCAAATGGTATTTTTGGTTCTAGATCCTTGAGGAATCACCACACTGTCTTTCGCAATGGTTGAACTAATTTACACCCCAATCAACAATGTAAAACATTCCTATTTCTCCACATCCTCTCCAGCATCTGTTGTTTCCTGACCTTTTAATGATCACCATTCTAACTGGCATGAGATGGTATCTCATTGTGGTTTTGAATTGCATTTCTCTAATGACAAGTGATGATGAGCTTTTTTCATGTTTGTTGGCTGCATAAATGTCTTCTTTTGAGAAATGTCAGTTCATGTCCTTTGCCAACTTTTTGATGGGGTTGTTTTTTTTTTCTTGTAAATTTGTTTAAGTTTCTTGTAGATTCTGAATATTAGCCCTTTGTCAGATGGATAGATTGCAAAATTTTTCTCCCATTCTGTAGTTTGCCTGTTCACTCTGATGATAGTTTCTTTCACTGTGCAGAAGCTCTTTAGTTTAATTAGATCCCATTTGTCAATTTTGACTTTTCTGCCATTGCTTTTGGCATTTTCGTCATGAAGTCTTGGCCCATGTCTATGTCCTGAATGGTATTGCCTAGATTTCCTTCAAGGGTTTTTATGGTTTTGGGTTTTACATGTAAGTCTTTATTCCATCTTGATTTAATTTTTGTATAAGGTGTAAGGAAGAGGTCCAGTTTCAATTTTCTGCATGTAACTAGTCAGTTTTCCCAATACCATTTATTAAATAGGGAATCCTTTCCCCATTGCTTGTTTTTGTCAGGTTTGTCAAAGATCAGATGATTGTAGATGTGTGGCATTATTTCTGAAGCCTCTGTTCTGTTCCATTGGTCTATATATCTGTTTTGGTACCAATACCATGCTGTTTTAGTTACTGTAGTTTTGTAGTATAGTTTGAAGTTAGGTAGCATGATGCCTCCAGCTTTTTCTTTTTGCTTAGGATTGTCTTGGCTATACCAGTTCCTTTTGGTTCCATATGAAATTTAAAGTAGTTTTTTTCTAATTCTGTGAAGAAAGTCAATGGTATCTTGATGGGGATAGCATTGAATCTATACATTACTTTGGGCAGTATGACGATTTTTACAATATTGATTCTTCCTATCCATGAGCATGGAATGTTTTTCCATTTGTTTGTGTCCTCTCTTATTTCCTTGAGCAATGATTTGTAGTTCTCCTTGAAGAGGTCCTTCACATCCCTTGTAAGTTGTATTCCTAGGTATTTTATTCTCTTTGTAGAAATTGTGAATGGGGGTTCACTCATGATTTGGCTGTCTATTATTGGTGTATAGGAATGCTTGTGATTTTTGCACATTGATTTTGTGTCCTGAGATTTTGCTGAAGTTGCTTACCAGCTTAAGGACATTTTGGACTGAGATGATGGGGTTTTCTAAATATATAATCATGTCAGCTGCAAACTGAGACAATTTGACTTCCTCTCTTCCTATGTGAATACACTTTATTTCTTTCTCTTGCCTGATTGCCCTGCCCAGAAGTTTCAATAATATGTTGACTAGGAGTGGTGAGAGAGGGCATCCTTGTCTTATGCCGGTTTTCAAAGAGAATGCCTCCATCTTTTGCCTGTCAGTATGTTATTGGCTGTGGATTTATCATAAATAGCTCTTATTGTTTTGAGATACATTCCATCAATACCTAGTTGATTAAGAGTTTTTAGCATGAAGAGTTGTTCAATTTTATCAAAGACCTTTTCTGTATCTGTTGAGATAATCATGTGGCTTTTGTCATTGGTTCTGTTTATGTGATAGATTATGTTTATTGATTTGTTATGTTGAACCAGCCTTGCATCCCAGGGATGAAGCTAACTTGATTGTAATGGATAAGCTTTTTGATGTTCTGCTGATTCAGTTTGCCAGTATTTTATTGAGGATTTTCACAATGATGTTCATCAGGGATATTGACCTGAAATTTTCTTTTTTTGTTGTGTCTCTGCCAGGTTTTGGTATCAGGATGATGCTGACCTCATAAAATGAGTTAGGGAGCATTCCCTCTTTTTCTATTGTTTGGAATAGTTTCAGAAGGAAGGGTACCAGCTCCTCTCATAGAATTCGGCTGTGAATCCATCTGGTCCTGGGCTTTTGTTTTGGTTGGTAGGCTATTTATTACTGCCTCAATTTTAGAAATTGTTATTGGTCTATTCAGGGATTCAACTTCTTCCTGGTTTAGTCTTGGGAGGGTGTACGTGTCCAGGAATTTATCCATTTCTTCTGGATTTTCTAGTTTATTTGCGTAGAGATATTTATAGTATTCTCTGATGGTAGTTTGTATTTCTGTGGGATCAGTGGTGATATCCTTTTTATCGTTTTTTATTGTGTCCATTTGATTCTTCTCTTTTTCTTCTTTATTAGTCTGGCTAGCAGTCTATCTAATTTGTTAATCTTTTCAAAAAACCAGCTCCTGGATTCATTGATTTTTTTGAGGAGTTATTCGTGTCTCTATCTTCTTTAGTTCTGCTCTGATCTTAGTTATTTCTTGTCTTCTGCTAGCTTTTATATTTGTTTGCTCTTGCTTCTTCAGTTCTTTTAGTTGTGATGTTAGGGTGTGAATTTTAGATCTTTCCTGTGTTCTCCTGTGGGCATTTAGTGCTATACATTTCCCTCTAAATAGTGCTTTAACTGTATCCCAGAGATTCTGGTACATTGTGTGTTTGTTCTCATTGGTTTCAAAGAACTTAGTTATTTCTGCTTTCATTTCATTATTTACCTGGCAGTTATTCAGGAGCAGATTGTTCAGTTTCCATGTAGTTGTGCGGTTTTGAATGAGTTTCTTAATCCTGAGTTCTAATTTGATTGCACTGTGGTCTGAGAGACTGTTTGTTATGATTTCCGTTCTTTTGCATTTGCTGAGGAGTGTTTTACTTCCAACTATGTGGTCAATTTTGGAATAAGTATGATGTGCTGAGAAGAATGTATATTCTGTTGATTTGGGGTGGAGAGTTCTGTAGTTGTCTATTAGGTCCACTTGGTTCAGAGCTGAGTTCAAGTCCTGAATATCCTTGTTAATTTTCTGTCTCATTGATCTGTCTAAAATTGACAATGGGGTATTAAAGTCTCCCACTCTTACTGTGTGGGAATGTAAGTCTCTTTGTAGGTCTCTAAGACCTTGTGTTATGAATCTGGGTGCTCCTGTATTGCATGCATATATATTTAGTATAGTTTGCTCTTCTTGTTGCATTGGTCCCTTTACCATTATGTAATGCCTTTCTTTGTCGGTTTATAATCTGTTTTATCAGAGACTAGGATTGCAATTCCTGCTGCTTTTTTTTTTTTCCTTCCATTTTCTTGGTAAATCTTTCTCTGTCCCTTTATTTTGAGCCTATGTGTGTCTTTGCACGTGAGATGGGTCTCCTGAATACAGCACACTGATGGGTCTTGACTCTTTTTGTAATTTGCCAGTCGGTGTCTTTTTATTGGGGGCATTTAGCCCATTTATATTTAAGGTTAATATTGTTATGTGTGAATTTGATCCTGTCATTATGATCCTAGCTGGTTATTTTGCTCATTAGTTGATGCAGTTTCTTCATAGTGTCAGTGGTCTTTACAATTTGGTATGTTTTTGCAGTGGCTGGTACTGGTTTTTCCTTTCCATATTTAGTGCTTCCTTCAGGAGATCTTATACGGTGGTGACAAAGTCTCTCAGCATTTGCTTGTCTGTAAAGGATTTCATTTCTCCTTCACTTATAAAGCTTAGTTTGGCTGAATATGAAATTCTGGGTTGAAAATTCTTTTCTTTAAGAATGTTGAATATTGGCCCCCACTCTCTTCTGGCTTGTACAGTTTCTGCAGAGAGATCTGCTGTTCGTCTGATGGGCTTTCCTTTGCGGGTAACCCAACCTTTCCCTCTGGCTGCCCCTAACATATTTTCTTTCATTTCAACCTTGGTGAATCTGACAATTATGTGTCTTGGGGTTGCTCTTCTCAAGGAGTATCTTTGTGGTGTTCTCTGTGTTTCCTGAATTTGAATGTTGGTTGGAGAAGTTCTCCTGGATATTATCCTGAAGATTGTTTTCCAACTTGGTTCCATTGTCCCCATCACTTTCAGGTACACCAATCAAACATAGGTTTGGTCTTTTCACATGGTCCCATATTTCTTGGAGGGTTTGTTCATTCTTTTTTCTCTAATCTTGTCTTCATGCTTTATTTCATTAAGTTGATCTTCAATCTCTGATATCCTTTTTTCCATTTGATACCTGTTTATGCTTCACGAAGTTTCTGTGCTGTGTTTTTCAGCTCCATCAGGTCATTTATGTTCTTCTCTAAATTAGTTATTCTAGTTAGCAATTCCTCTAACCTTTTTTCAAGGTTCTTAGCTTCCTTGCATTGGGTTAGAACATGCGCCTTTAGCTCAAAGGAGTTTGTGATTACCCACCTTCTGAAACCTTCTTCTGTCAGTTCCTCAAACTCATTCTCCATCCAGTTTTATTCCCTTGCTGGCAAGGAGTTGTGATCCATTGAAAGTTTAAGTCTGCTGAAGCTGCACCCATAGCAACCCCTTCCCCCAGGTGCTCTGTCCTAGGGAGGTAGAAGTTTTATCTATAAGCCCCTGACTGGAGCTGCTGCCTTTCTTTCAGAGATGCCCTGCCCAGAGAGGAGGAATCTAGAGAGGCAGTCTGGCTACAGCAGCTTTGCTGAGCTGTGGTGGGCTCTGCAAAGTTTGAACTTCCCAGCGTCTTTGTTTACACTGTGAGGGGAAAACCACCAACTCAAGCCTCAGTAATGGCAGACGCTTCTCCCCCCAACCAAGCTTGAGCATCCCAGATCAACTTCAGACTGTTGTGCTGGCAGCAAAAATTTCAAGCCAGTGGATCTTAGCTTGCTGGGCTCCGTGTGGGTGAGATCCACTGAGCTAGACCACTTGGCTCCCTGGCTTCAGCCCCCTATCCAGGGGAGTGAATGGTTCTGTCTCACTGGCGGTCCAGGTACCACTGGGGTATGAAAAACATTTCCCGCAGCTAGCTCGATGTCTCCCCAAATGGCTGCCCAGTTTTGCACTTGAAACCCAGGGCCCTGGTGGTGTAGGCAGCCGAGGCAATCTCTTGGTCTGAGAGTTGTGAAGACTGTGGGAAAAGCGTAGTATGTGGGCCAGAATGCACTGTTCCTTATGGCACAGTCCCTCAAGACTTCCCTTAGCTAGGAGAAGGGAGTTTCCTGACCCTTTGCACTTCCCAGGTGAGGTGACACCCCACCCTGCTTTGGCTCACCCTTCATGGGCTGCACCCACTGTTTAACCAATCCCAGTGAGATGAGCCTGGTACCTCAGTTGGAAATGCAGAGATCACCCACCTTCTGCATTGATCTCACTGGAAGCTGCAGATCGGAGCTGTTGCTTTTCAGCCATCTTGCCAACCGCCAGTAGGAGTGTTCCTTTTATATAGCCCCAGTCTTCTGGTGCTCCTGGATATAAAATTGGGACTCTGTTTAGATTTCTGGAGCAGCCATAAAAGAGAAATAATTTCGCTTAATGAAGCTGAGTGAAAAAGATGCTCAATGAAAAGCAACTTTTTAAAACTGGTAAAGTTTTAAAACGTTACTTTTGAAATAAAGAGGTGGTCTTTGCATACAGCAGCTCCCTAAGGGCCAGGAGACAGATGAGTAGTGGTGTAGGGATCAGAAACAGTAAGCGATGGACAGTTTTATTTTACAGTTGTGATTCATAACCTATTAGTCTTCTCTAATAATAGTGTGCTTAGGGAGAAATTTTATTTTTAAATTGCTTAAATCTCAATGACAGTATGGTTTCCCATATACATGCTCCATTTGCCTGGTATTATTGGGGAATGAAGTTCTCCCCACAAGAAAATCTGTTGGATATTCAATTAAAAACCAGAAAATTAATTAGTTATGAGCTATTAGGAACTGAGAAGTTTCCAACATTGATTTGGTCGTTCATTTATTCAACAAATATGTATTAAACACTCACTCCATGTATTACATGGTACCTACTGGGGAGGAATATAGCAGCCAAAACACAGGCAAGGTTCCTGTCTGCATGGAATTCAAATTCTAGAAGGAGGGGCAGACAATAGAAAAGAAACAAGGGAACAAGATAATTATCTTGCAAAAAGCTCTAAGTCCTGGAAGGAAAATAACAGAGGGACACGATGATAAACTGGATAGTAGAGTAGTACTGGGTGGCTGCTTTAGTCTGGAACATCAAAGAAATCCTCTCTGTGATTGTAGCACTTGAGTCGAACCTGAAGGGCAAGAAGGAGCCAGCAGTGGGAAGATCTGGGTAGAACATTCCTGGTAGAGGCTCTCAGGCAGGAATAATCTTGGTAGCCTAAAAAAACTAGTTTTGGAGTATACTTCTTAATGTATACCAAACATAAATTTTTACTTTTATTGATGATTCACACCTTCTATCCTTTGTTAACCCATCTCCTGGTGGTGTTTTGCTGATCAGCATCTCAGTGGAGCATCCTCAAAAAACCCTCCATCCCTTCTTGCTGGTGTAACCTAGGAAGAACCAAAGAGGTCCCTGACAGACAAGATTGTTGTCTCAGTGGGCTCAATTTACACACATGCTCCAAATCTGGGGATGGGACAGCAAAGAGGAAGCTATGGGCCCTTTGAGGGTTAACCTGTATGGGCCCCATTCCTTTCTCCTTGCCTGGAATTTAAAGTTCAGTGCCCAGATATGGATCCAGATGCTTAGGGTTAATGTCTTTCACCTCCTGCCGCCTCCATCTCCTCATTGCCAGTTCCTTTAACTTTCCTTTGTTAGTCTGTAAGCACTGTGACCTGCCTCTAGCTCTTTGTCCCAGAGAGTTAATAGAACGAGCAGACCCACGCAAGCTCTTTCTCTTTTGTCATTCCTATGCACTTGGACTTAGTAGTAATAGCCTTGAGTAGACATAGACTCTTTCCTAGCTTTTTCTCCTCCACTTCTATTAAAGGAGGCTATGGAGAATTTTTTAAAGAATCCAGATGACTTGAGGGATCCCATTTTTAACCATAAAAGGTCAACAAATTTGCTCCCAAATTTGCTGGCATTTTCCATTGAGATGTTAATGGATGAAAGTTATTCAAAACTTTGTCTAGGCCAGGCACGGTGGCTCACATCTGTAATCCCAGCACTTTGGAAAGCCAAGGTGGGCAGATTACAAGGTCAGGAGATCGAGACCATCCTGGCCAACATGGTGAAACCCCCTCTCTACTGAAAATACAAAAATTAGCTGGGCGTGACAACGCGTGCCTGTAATTCCAGCGACTTTGGAGGCTGAGGCAGGGGAATCGCTTGAACCTGGGAGGCTGAGGTTGCAGTGAGCCAAGATCGTGCTACTGTACTCCAGCCTGGTGACAGAGTAAGACTCTGTCTCAAAAAAACACTTTGTCTAAGGCATTTGGTATGTGGAAAACATTTAGACATTGACTACAAGTAAGATTTTCTCAATATTTTTGAAAAGTAAATACAAAATCTGCTTGGTTCAGATGATAATGTGTTGTCTAGTTATAACTCTGGTACCTCTAGATCAGCTTCTTTTACTTATTTATTCATTTGTTTGTTTAATTTTATTTTTTTAGAGATGGAGTCTCACTATGTAGCCCTGGCTAGAGTGCAGTGGCATGATCATAGCTCACTGCAGCCTCAACCTCCTGGGCTCAAGCCATCCTCCTGCCTCAGCCTTCCAACTGTCTGGGATTACAGTCACACACTACCACACCTCGCTAATTTTTTTTTCATTTTTTTTTTTGTGGAGATGGGGTCTTTCTGTGTTGCACAGGCTGAACAGCTTCTTCTTATGGTGCTAGCAGAATATTGGAGAGTTGGTAAAAGAGCAAATTGATCAAACAGGTGTGTATGTGTGACTCAAGGATGAGACATGATCTTGTATTGTTAAAATCGTCACTGTTTCACATTTGAAAATCTAGTCACTATTTCACAACTGAAAATTCCCCTCACTTCTACACCCACTAATTAAGCTACTTTTCTATTTAATATTTAAAATAAAATATTTTAGCTCTGTGGGGGCCTTGGGACTTCCCCAGTACCACAGAGTGTAAAATGTCTTTTCATACCTTTAGGCTGGGGAAACCCCACTCTGGGCAAAGGGCCAATTTTAGACCCAGCAGCTTATTAAGGAGATTCAGAATCTAAAGGAGTCACAAACAGACAATAACAGGAAGAAGACAAATATAGGAAAATAACACCTGAAGCTGGCTCTCTGGCCAAGTTTACAGTTATCTCAATATCTTAGAAAGAGACAGTGGATTAGTGGATGAGGCATTGTGGAATTGGGAAAGGATATTAGTTCTAATTTGTGGAAGAGAATTTTATGAATAAAAATCATCAGAAGAAGATCAGGCTATTTTGAAAATGACTCAAACAGATGCTATTTGAGCTGTGAGAGAAAAGCATTCTCAAAACCTCCATGGTCACAAGTCTTGGAAACAAAACCCAACTCTAACTTTGGAAAAGGCTCTTGGAAAGCGTCTGATCCATCCTCTGACTCCAGCTGGAGGAATGTCTCCAGGGGGTTCCTGACCAATGGTCACTCGACTTCCATTGAGCCCTTGTGGTGCTGGAGCACCCGTTGTTGACACACATGGTGAGTCAGCCATCCCTTGGCTGGCCAGGAGGGTTGGTAAGAAAGTTCTTCATGTGAAGATGAATCTGGCTTCTTCTGTTATGCAGCCAGAGTTTTATTTTGTTTTGTTTTGTTTTGAGATGGAGTCTCACTCTGTTGCTCAGGCTGGAGAGCAATGGTGTGGTCTTGGCTCACTAAAATCTCTGCCTCCTGGGTTCAAGTGATTCTCCTGCCTTAGCCTCCCAAGTAGCTGGGATTACAGGTGCCTACCACCATACTTGGCTAATTTTTGTATTTTTAGTAGAGATGGGGTTTCACCATGCTGGCCAGGCTGGTCTCAAACTCCTGACCTCACGCAATCCATCAACCTCAGCCTCCGAAAGTGCTGAGATTACTGCACCCGGCCCCAGAGTTCTTTCCTTTTATATACAACATGCCTTTCCTCCCTTTCTGATGACTTATTCCAAATATTTGAAGGCAACCAACCATCCTATGACACCTAGGTTTTTCTCTTCTTCAGTTAAGCATATCAGATTCTCCCCTCTTCTCGAGTTCCTGGCTTTCACTCTTCTGGTCACCCGTTTCTGGGCTGACTTAGTTTGTGGAGGTTCTTTGTGAAACTCAGGCCTGAGAAGGAAACATAATCCTCTGGATGGAGTCACTGAGCCCCCTACACCAAAGTGTGGGGGGACAATGACACTATCTGTTGATACGGATTAAGACTGTTTGCTTTTTTCAGTATCCATACTGCACTGGTGGCTTACCCATTGACTTTGTGGTCAAGCAAGACTTATTTGCTGTTATTTTAAAATTTGTTTTAATCTGAACCATTATAAGCCAACTTCCTCCATCCTATGTACATATATAAGTATATGAGTATGTATATATACATATATGTGTATATATGTGTGTATATATACCTCTAGGCTGGGGAAACCCCACTCAGGGCAAAGGGCCAATTTTAGACCCAGCAGCTTATTAAGGAGATTCAGAATCTAAAGGAGTCACAAACAGACAATAACAGGAAGGAGACAAATATATGTAAATAACACCTCTAGGTGTTATTTACATGTATGTGTATATATATACATATATGTATACATGCATACATGTATCTATACATATATATACACATATACACACACACCAGTATATATACAATTTATAATGGTGGTGATTGAATTCTACATCAATTTTTCAAAATTTCTTTTAGTATTATAACTTATAGATTTGACAGACTCTTGGCATCTCTACCCCCAGTCATAATACAGATGTTTCAATGACAGCCTTGCCGCACACAGCAGGTGGTATCTACCCACAAGTTTGCTATGACTGTTAAACTACCCAACTGTTCTAAATCCTCCTGGCTATTACCAGCACCCAGAGGCATTTTCCCATCTTGTCTGCAAGGATATTACCCGATGCTGCATGAAATGCTTTGCTAGAATGCTGATACGCTGACTCTATAGTGTTTCCCTGTTTAATTGCTTATTAAAGGAGATTGGTGTGACTTTGTGGATTCTGTTGGTCTCCTTCTGAACCCAGTTCTTTCTAGTGATCATTATTTTTTAAGTGTTCTAAGAAGGCATCAGGATGTAAACTGGGTAATTATTTGAATCTCCCCATGATGCTTAATTTGATCATTCAGACAAGTCAATTTGTCTCTTTTATCCACTGTTTAAAAAAAAATCTGGAAAACTATGAGCTTAATTATTTCTAGCTTTCTATAATTTTGAGTGATATTTTAACATCCTATTTTAGAATTTTTCTAGAAACAATGTGAAATTTCTGGATTCCATTTTTTCCTCTCCCAATCTGTTCCTTCCCTTTGAAATACCCTTAGTCTTAGGATTATATCTTAGTCTTAGAGGCTTTGATCTATCCTTAGTCTTTCTCCCTGATTTTTTAAATGTCACTGACTATGGTTCTCTGATTACATCTGAAACATTTTTTTATTTTCATTTTCTTTTCGGGGGAGGCACATGGGATACAATTCTTCTCATTTAAATTAGCAATTACTTTAAAAATCTTAAATTTTAGTGCCTTCTTAATGATAGTTGCCTTTCTTTTCCCATTTGAAAACTGTTCTTTTTGGTGAATAAGATGGGTGCAAAAAAGCACTAACCTAGTTTACTGACCAACTTTATTCATTAGATTTTCCTTCAAAAGATTGTTGGTTACTTAAATCTCCCCATCATTTCCTTTAAAACCTTCCCACCCATCCCCTAAACAAAATACAAATTTAAATTATAAAGATATATCACCACTGAGAATATTCTAAAGAACGTGCTTAAGGCTCTGAAAGGAAATTGTAAAGGAGAAGTTTTCCAAATGTTTTAAGCAATAGCAACATTCTTAGGGGAAATGTATACTTTCCCAAAGTATGTACCTAGACACCTTTCTAGGTGAAAAAGTCTTGCTATATTTGTGTAAACATCAGCTGTTGTGTTTTATGATCAACCTTCCACAGCATCTTGACTTACAATGCCTGAACTTTTTTTTTCATTTGTTCAGGAAAAAAGCAATTGCTATAACATTGTTAACTAGAAGCCAGCCCAGTTTTTTACTCTGTTTTCTATTTATATTGGTTCTGACTTCAGCCCTGTGGATCTGAAGGTGGCACTGAACACATTGGACCTAATGTGCTTCTTGGAAACCTATCTGTCCCCTCTTGGCCTGCCCATACTTTAAGTCTTTTCTATGAAAACATAATTTATGATAAACCACTTAATAGAACCAAATACTATTTTTCCATTTATAATACCTCTATATCTGGATATATTTGTGTGTATTCACAACCTACTTGTTTGATTCTAAGTAAGTATCTTTGACAAACTCAGTGTCCAGAGTTTTTGGTTTAAGATAAACAGTTTTAAAATGTAAACATAAAAAATCACTAGTTTCAGAAGTCCTTGGAATACTAGCCAGGTGCAATGGCTCACACCTGTAATCCAAGCACTTTGGGAGGCTGAGGTGGGTAGATCACTTGAGGTCAGGAGTTCGAGACCAGGCTGGCCAACGTGGAGAAACCTCGTCTCTACTAATACATTAGCTGGGTGTGGTGGCATGTGCCTGTAGTCCCAGCTACTTGGGAGGCTGAGGCAGAAGAATTGGTTGAACCTGGGAGGCGGAGGTTGTGGGGAGCTGAGATGGTACCACTGCATTCCATCCTAGGCGACAGAGATTTTTGTCTTAAAAAAAAAAAAATAAGTCCATGGAATACTATATCATGAAGTTACATATTAAGTTGTTGACCCCACTCAGTTGGGAGTCAGATCCTAAATCCTTTTGATGCTGTCTTGGAAAGGCCCTGTAGGTATAAAACCTTGGGATGAAAGTTTGCAGTATACTTTTCTTATGCCAAGATAGATTGTATTTATTTAGAGCCCCTTTAGTGTACTGTCCTCATGCAAAAATAAGTGAGTAAACATTTAAAAAGTGTCCCTGAAATGGGATTCAGAGAAGTAAGGGGAATCAGTTGCAAGTTCACTGCCCCTCAGAGTGGTGTTTGAACACTGGGAGTCCTGGGTATTAAGGAAAATACATGATTTTATTTTGCAAAATTTTCTTCCATAACAAGCATGCAGCTGTGCATGACAACTTTGTTTCTGGGGAGAAAAAAGATACATGCATATGTGTCAGTTGACATTTTAGACATTTAACCACACTGTAAATCCTTTCTATGAAAAGATAATTTATGATAAACCACTTAATAGAACCAAACACTATTTTTCCATTTATAATAACTCTGTATCTTGATATATTTTTGTGTATTCACAGCTTTTTCATCTTTCCATATAATTTGTGCACAAGACATATTATATCTTCATTTATAAGAATAAAAGCCCCAGAAAAAATAACAAAAAAAGAATAAAAGCCCCAAATTATAGCAGATTTGTCATACATAGATCTTTTTTTCTCTGCCATATGATTATGTAATTTTCATAGGCTTTCTCCTTTGAGCATCTGACACCCCCACTTCGCCTGTGAGTTCAGGAGCAGTGTATGTGGCCCCCTTTTAGAGTCAGTCAATGAGACGCTTCAGGGTAGGCAGGTGGTGGGTGGCTGAAGGGAAATAGAGAACCTTCAGCCGTGAACCAGAAGAGCCTCAGAGTCTCTTGTCACCACGACTGAAATGGAGTTTTCTGACCACGTGGACTTTAGAATATCTGGTTCTGCTGAGGCTGAGGAGGCAGCATGGAGTGTGAGGATAAGTCAGCATGAGCTTATCAAAGCCCTGTACATTGTCCTGTGATAACTGAGCATTGATGAGAGCTTGATGCTGCTGCTAGAGAAATAAGGTTATTAATGAAAATATGAAGCCTGGGAGATATGCCAATTAGGATAGTACCATGTCAGTGAGGATGATTTGTGCTCACAAAAAACAAACTCTAAGCTTCTGAAGCAAGGAGGGATTTATTACCTCACCTAATAAAAAGCCTAGAGGTGGGGCAGTTTCAGGATTGGTTATTCAGTGTTTCAACAATGATATCAAGGCCCAGGTTCTGTTTGCTATTCATAACATGTTGGCCTTTTCTTAGGTTTCTCCCCTCATGGTTCCAAGATGGCTCCAGGCCATCTTATCCTCATCCTCACCCATTTTCTTTGAGATGAAGAAAGGGACAGTTTCTCCGTTTGTCTCTTTTTATCAAGGAAGAAAGGTTTTCCTAGAAGGTCCTCAGCAGACTTTCCCCTCATGAATCATTGGCCAGAATTATGTTGCATACTCATTCCTCAACCAATTTCTGATTTAGAAAATAGGATGACTATGATTAATGTAGTTTAATTAAAACTCATCCCTGAAGCTTTAAAGGGGCATCTTCACGGAGCATATTGTCATACAGAGGGTGATCAAGATCAGGGTCCAGTTAACTTTAAAGAAGACCTGGGGCTAACAGCTGTAAAGTGGGTAACCAATACTGTCTGCTGCAAGTACGTTATGTTTCAATACCACAGCTCCCTTTTCATTTCATGAAATTATTCTACGCCATTGGAAGAGAAAATGATGCTGAGATTTATACCCTACCATCATTGGAAATAAAAGTATTCTGCATGAAAAACAGAAGTCATATTTCTGCTTCTTTGTAACAACAGAGAGAAAATCTTAAGTTTTTTTTTTTTTTTTTTTTTTTTTTTATCAAGATAGAAAACAAAAAAGAAGGGAACAGTGGAAACACTATTAATTGACTACTCAGCTGCCATTTTCAGAGACCTCATTTCTTCTGGCAACATCGTGCTGACTACTGGGACTAACTGCTGACGGCATAGTGATGACTGCATGTGTGCTAGGATAAGCTTAGATGCACAGATGCACACATTCCCAATTTTCCTTGCTCTTAGTGGCAGTCCTATGATAGAATTTTGGCTAATAAGTAGAAAACCTTTGGGGATGGGGCTTCTGTGAAAACTTTTGTTTTCTTGATAACAAGGACAAGTGTTAGAAGAAAGCTTGCTGGGACCTCCTTTTTCATCTGCTTCCTGCCATGAATGTCAATGTGATGTCAGGGGCTATAGCAGCCCTATTGACAACATGAGGCAACAATCATGGGGAAAAACAATCATGTTAGAGAATGGGGGCATAAAAGATAGATCCTGAGTCATGAGACCAAACTGGGAACTACCTACTTTCAAATCTCTGGTTATGTGAGATAGCTGAATGGCCTCTTTGTTTAAATGACTAGAGTTGGGTATTCCATGACCTGCAACTTAATACATACAAATTGATACAAAAGCAATGAACAATATCTCATGTAGATACTACAGCTAGGCTGGCACCTCTCTTCTTCCAACATTTCAGTTATACTAGACTCTAAGTTCAGAGAGACTGAATAATTTGACCACAGGTAGACAGCCCTTCAACTCTAACCCATTCAGATGACTGCATTCTTCTATACCCTCAATACTTTAGAATATACTTCATTTTCTACGATTTTCCTATACTCATGTATGTTTTATTTCCTACTAGATTTGAAATCATTCAGAACAGAGGCTGGACCTTTTAGCCTTCTGGTATCCCTTCCTGCACTGGGTGTGGAGAACAGTCTCAATGACTGGCAAGTGAATGAATACTGTGGCATTCCTTCTTTATCTAAGCCAGCAAGAGAGGGAAGTAAGCTTATCTTAAGAAGGTACAGGTTTACCACCTTCTTGGTCTCTAAGTTGGAAAACAGAAGCCTTATAACATCCTACAGAGATTTCTTCATGTCATATCACTCATCACTAGGAGTGGACAGTCTTTGAATTTTGAATCTGTATCAATATTTCCATTCTTTATGAACACCTTAGATGCAGGATTAGAGGTGAAATCTTGTAATGGTGAGCTTGAAATGTGGCATTTTAGTGAAGCACTGCTAAGCAGTTGAGTTATAGCCGGCAAATACGGAATAAGGGAACTTTGTAGCTTAAGGTCTCCCATGGACGTTTTGCTTTTGGGGGTGGTTGGATTGCTGCAACTAGAAAATTCCCTTGCATGAGTTTGTCAGTTTCAGGGGATTTTGTCATGATTCACCGAAGTGGAACTTTTGGTTTAAATGCGCATCTCACGGCTTTCGTGCATCTTCACTCATGGCCAGAGTGGCAGCTTGGGCGAGTGAACGTCCACCACCAGCTTTGCCTATCTCCCTGACCATGGCACATGCTCTTGCTGGGTCACCTCCCCATCCAAAGCCTGTACTGCTATTTCTTTCTCTCCAAGCACAAGGGCCTTTTGTGGCCCCAAGATGGAACTCCAGTATAGTGCTTTGTACTGACAACTGTGGGTTTTCCTTAAGGTAACTGTGGGTGGCCCCTTCATTTATTTTCTTGCTTCCTTTTTGTTTCTGTAAATTCTGCCCTCCACTTTCCCCCAAAGCACATGCTGTTCATGTAATCTGAATGGCCATTTAGAGGAAAGATCAGAAGTTTGTTGTTTCATTACCAACATAAATCAAAACTTTGTGTTCGCACTGCAATCTGAGTGAGTCCAGGAATAGCTTTGGGATTGCTAAGTGTCTGGAGAGCACTGACTACACAGACATGTTTTGAAGCCGGCTATAATAGTTTCTACAGCTGTTAACAGTTCGTGGAATAATGGCAGCATTATATATTAGCGTTTAAAATGTGCATGACTTGCATTGCACAGAAGTCAGATTGGGATAGAATCAGATATTTTTTTTCTGAAACTTGGCCAGGAAAGTCTTCAATAACTAGAGAAATTCTTTTCACTGCTGAAATCAACATGAAGGCATTGTGTTATTATAATTGCTTATAGCTCACCATGAAAGTTGTCTTTGTATGAGTGGATGTACGGGCTGTACTGTTTTGTTTTTATTTATTCTGCATTCTTTATTCTAATGTCCTTTCCTTTTTCCTGACCAGAAAGATTGTTATTGAGCCCTTCACAAAGCTGAAATAATGCAGTGTGTTAAAAAAAATGCCAACAATCCAAAGAAGTTATAAAAATTTATAAGTTGGCTGAATGCTTGAGAAATTTCTGCATATTTTAATATAAATAGGTAATGCAAATATTTGTTCTTTGCGTTGAGCGGTGAGTCTCTGTTTTCAAAAAGGCTCTGCTATTTAAATTAGATTTATTTGATTGCTCTGAAATAAGGGCAGTTTCCATTTTGAATGATGCCAAAGATTAAATACCATTGTTGTTATCAAATACAAAAGACTTATTAAGTCAGATGTGTTACTGCATCATGGGGTTAAACAATTTCCAGAAAACAGTAAGAATGTCTCATGTTTAGAATTCTCAAGAAGGTAACTTGCTTAATAATTTTTTTTTGAGATTTCCAAGTTGAGATGAAAGTTGTACGCATGAAAAGAGCTGTCCGGACCACCTCTGTATCCTGTCAGTTTTGCTGCCTCTTTAAAAAATTAATTGACAGACTTAATTCAAGATAGGAGTGGGATGGATGTCTTGGGGGAATATATGTAAATAAACAGAAATTGGGTAAAAAGTCAGAATAAATCAAATTACGAGAGGAGCTCTTTTGATTGAGCTGTAAAATCAAGATATACACATTTTGAATGACGCTAGGTCAAGGGTCTCTGCTGAAGGAAGAAGATCTAAGGTCTTAGATATTTCCGAAGTGGTATGCCAAGGTTCACCCCATGAGAAGCCAGAGGATGGCATGGAGGTTCACAGGGGAAAGCCCACTGAGTAAAGCTGGTTTTCAGAGGTGACGCTGAGACACTCCAGGGATCAGATCCCAGACCTTGGATGCCCAGCATGTTGGACATCTTGACAGTGGGTAGCTTTTTCAGCAGTTGGCCACCGCAGGCAGCTTGATGACCTCAGAAAACCTCAGCAGAGACTTGGGTTCCCTTTGAAAGTGCCAGTGAATTCTCAGACCTCATCCCTCTCAACTCCTCATGTACCAGCTAACGCTTTAGCAATTAGCCACTGAAATGAGAGAGACAGAGAGAGACGCCATGTGAAAGAATGAAGAAAAACTCCCAGGGTACCCTCACAAACTGTACAAACTACCTCACGATTTTCCTTGAACAGGCGTTAACCATCAAACCCATACTTCTTCTTGTCGATGGCCATAGAGACTTATCCTCTGGGGGCCGGCCTGCACTTTCCTGCCAGCCTGCATCTCTCCGAGGCTTAGAGAAACTAAGGGCACATGTGGAGGAGTCTGCCTTTTCTTAGGAAAAGGAACTTGTGTAGGAATTAAACTGATTATGTTTTCCAGGGAGAAAAGGCATGAAAACATGTTTTCACTTTTCTAAACTAAGAGGTCCTGCCTCATTGAGAGAAATCGTATCAACAGCTGACATGTGTTACTTGCTTACAATGTGCCAAGCACAGTATTATCTTGTTTAAAAAGGGGTGCCAGTGGGTAGCATGACCAGTAGAGGGAAATATAAAAGTTATTTGATAGAAGACTGCACATAGGCCAGAGGTGAACTAGAAAGGAAATAGGAAAACTGGACTTAAATCCCGGTTTCTGCAAAAACTAGGGATCCTTTGTAAATGCATTCCCCTCATTAAAGCCTGGCTTTCTTATAAAATAAGAGTATGTACCAGCCTGGAAAACAAAGGTCAGATTTTTGAGTCAGGAAATGGCCCTAGAGCAGTGGGTTTTGTTTTTGTGTTTGCCTTTTCAGAGTCATGGAACTCTTTTAGAAGCTGAAAAGTGCTAAGAGCTCTGTCTAGAAATTACAAACACACATATAGATGCAAGCAGAATGTTGAACGCTATTTCTGGGGTTGCCAGCTCCCTTGGAACCAGTCTTCTTTGGCGGGTGGAATAGCATCAGCAAAGTCTGATAACAAGCAATACCTGTAGGTTCAGGCAGAGAGGCTGGCTGGCAGGAAGTTCAGAGGAAGCCTACCAGGGGCTTCCCAGCAGCAGGAAGGGGGTAAGCAGTTGTTAATGTTTCATCTGTGTGGGAGCTGGTACTGGAAATGCCTGGCTATAGGTGTCAGAGACTCAGCATGGGGACTGAGACTTAAAGAGTTAAAATTCCCATCCTGGAGAAGACTGATGGGCTACTGGAAAGCAGCCAAGAAAAGGCCCCAGGAGTCAAAGAAGAAAAGAGTTAACAGAAACTGGGCTAGAGGGTACAGGCTGGGTCACAAAGGAAGCCCGGTAACCAAGATCAGGGTCACAGCTGACTTGGATGGGCTCAGGATGACTCTGCAAGATTTCCTCGGCTAGGAGATAGTTGGCTTTAGACCCTGGCGGTGGCTGAGCCCTTTGCTAGGGTGATGTAGGCCTGTCTCTGGGAATATGGTGGGGAGGGAGGGAGCTGGAAAAACAGGCTGCCTAGTTATTCATATTACAGCTATGGTGCTATCCCTCCTCCAAGCTTTACTAACTTGGCTCTGAGTATGCCAGTGTTACCATTTTCAAATCTTCTTAACACATGTAACTTTGAGATCAGAGAATGTTCTTTACTTTTCACATGTTTCTCATCTTGCACACGTGTCTGCTTGTTTACAGTTACCTTTTCCCTGCCATTCCTGTACCAATCAGCCAGTTCGGTTCCACTGTCTGAGTGGGAGATCTGTTGCTCATCTTGCCTTGGCCCTCCCTCAACAAAATTAAAAAGTGGCAGCATTTGTTAACCCATCAAATATTTTCGAAACTTTACTGATCTATTAAGTCTAAATTCTGGGAACTGTTGGATTACAGTGTCCTCAGCTGGGTTGAGTGGGTACTCAAGAAATGTTTATTGAATGAATGATTCAATGAGACAGGAATTGTATCCCAGAAAGCTAAGGGCTGAAATATCTACTACTTGCTTTGCTCATTTTGATAGCTCTTGAAAGATGAATGCAGAGACAGGCTGAGGTCTCTAGATGGATGGTTAATTAGGAGATGGGACCTCTCTGGACTGCTCCATTGCTCACTAGGCAGCAGTCTGTCTACTTGAGTGGCAGCACTTTCTTTGATAGCATTAGCATATTAAAATATGCTGTTGTCTTTGATAAAGTAGGGATTGTTGTCAGCTATTAGTTGCTGTCATTTGAAAGAGGACACACATAAAGGTCTCTTACCAGTTAGCCGATGGGACAAACAGGGACAGCAGAGACTCCCATTTCTCCCCTTGCCCCCACTCCAGTGGGTGCTATAGCATAGAGTGGATCTGTGGCCTAAAGCATGAATGTTTACCAGAAACTAATTAAACTACCTTAGGAGCTCGGTTAAGCACTAGCTGAAGCTGAAGATGTGAAATAAGTCATGAATATAGTGAAGATTGAAGGAAACGAGTAACAGGATATGCAAAAGAGTCATAATTCTGCCATTAAGGTCAGATCAGATATGCCAGGGAGCTTTGGTGCTTGACTTGATGAGGGCTCTTCTTCCTCAGATTAGATTAAAATTATAAAAAGCAGTATGTGTGTGTGTGTGTGTGTGTGTGTGTGCACGTGCTGGGTGGGGGGTTCTCCTCTTTCATGGCTGTATTTAGCAGATTAGCTGCTCAAATTTGCCCTTTGGTTCATTAGAAAGAAATATAATGTAACTTAAAGTGAAGTCAAAATCAATGTAATTTAAAATGTAATTTTGTGTGTACTGGGAGTGTTTCATGGGAAGTTAGATGAGTGTGGTCTGGAGAAGAAATAGGAATCCAAGGATTAAAGGTTTTCGTCAAATAGGAAAGAATCAATAAGTTCACAAATTTCCATATTAAAAATGGATCTCTACATTTGCGAGAGACACAATTATTTAGCAGTGGTTGAAAAAACATTCCTTATTGAGATTCATAACGCTTTCATATGGCTGAGTTAAGTGTGTGTGTGTGTGTGTGTGTGTGTGTGTGGCGTGTGTAGTAGTAGTGGTAGTAGTGTCATAAAGTGCAGTCGTGGCTGGGTATGGTAGCTCATGCCTGTATTCCCAGCCTTTTGGGAGGCTGAGGCAGGAGAAGTGCCTGAGCCCAGGAGTTTGAGACCAGCCTGGGCAACACAGTGAGACCCCATCTCTACTAATTTTTTTTTTAATTAACTGGGCATGATGATGTATATTTGTGGTCCCAGCTACTTGGGAGGCTGAGGTGGGAAGATTGCTTGAGCCCAGGAGGTCGAGGCTGCAGTGAGCAGTGTTTACACCAGTGCACTCCAGCCTGGGCAGCAGATCAAGACTGTGTCTCAAGAAAAAAAAAGTGGAACAGTAAGAGAAGAAGAAATCATGAGAGTCAGGGGAGGGAATCATTTGGCTAGGGCAATCATGCCTGATGCAGCTCCACTTCTTCTTAGCACCTTGACTTCTTGCCAACTCTTGATGGCAACAATTTCTGCTTTCTGTAATTGGTAAAAACCCAGTTACTTTCGAAATGGGTGAAAATTTTTCATCTTGCTTCTTAGCAACAGTTAAGGGTGGGGCTTAGGGGGAAGTGGGGAATACTGAGATGGAGAGTGAGGTGGGTCTTGGGAAATGGCAAAGTTTACATGAGGTGGAATGTGGTATAATATAGGTAAAGGTCTGTAGAAGTTCTGAAGGAGAGGATACCTTCAGGGTAACTGGGAAAGTCTTTGTAGAGGAGGGGACATTGAAGGATAGGTAGGGTTTTGATAGGTAGGTATAGATGGAGGAACATTCCAGAAAGACAAAAATAGCCCAAAGATACCATGGCAGAAAATACAAGCCTATTCTGGGAATGGCAGGGGATTCAGCAGAGCTGGAGATTAAATGGGTAGGTGGATAGAGTCTGGGTTACGAGAGGCCCTGACTGCCAGGCTAACATTTTATGTGGTATGCAAGTAAACTCAACAACTCACTAAGTGCGAATGCCCATCTCCTGAGACTTTGCTTCCTAAGGTTTGAATTTTCACCAGCAAATTTTTTCTAAAAGTAGAGCACAACTGAACTGCATTGCTAAGCCAAGTCTCAGCATCTCAAAGGCAGGGCATGGTCAGCTTCACCAAAGCCAGGGCCACTCATGTGTTCAATGTGTTCCAGAGATCCAGAGCACTTTGGGATTTTGCAATGTTTTGTGTGGTCCTCTCTCTTTTTGTTTTTGTTTTGAATTTATCCATCCTTATCGCTGTAGTTACCTTACAGGGTAAATGCGGCAGATTTTGTTTTCCATAAATGCCCAAATCAAGATCTCCCATCTCACAGTCTTCTTACCCTGTTTCCGACACTTCACCTGTTGAGAGGTGGGCTCTACTTTCACCTTCTTAGACTGGCTTGTGACTGCGGTGGAAGTGACACCAGGTAACTTCCAAGGCTATGTCACAAGAAGCCATGAAGCTTCCTCCTGGTTCTCTTGAGACACTCACCTTTGGTGAGTGTCTTTAATCACTATGTAGGAAGTCTGGAGTCTCCATGCTATGAGAAAATCCAGGCCACACCTACCAGAAACATGAGTGAAAAGTGTCTCCGAGTGATCGCTGGCCCCAAAGGTGGAGTCACCTCAAGGCTTCAAGTCCTTCCTGCTGAAGTCTCAGGTGTCACTGGACAGAGCAAGCTATCCTCACTGTGACCTTTCTAAATCCTTGGCCCACAGAATCAGTGAGCATAAGAAAATGGTTGTGTATGCAGCTAGGTTTGGTGCAATTTGTTACGCAGTAGTAGCAGCAGCAATTTGTTATGCATCACTATTTATAATAGTAAACATTACTATTATATATAGCATATAAAATAATGTGTATTATATATACATTATGTATTATATAATATATATCTATATTATATATTATATAATACAATTATTATATAATACAATTATATAATAATATAGATTATTATCTATAATCTACATTATATATTATATATGTATTATGTATTGTCATATGTATATATTATATACTATTATATGTATATATATTTTATGTATATTATATACATATATATGTATATTCTATATTATAAATATCTATTTTATATAACATATACTATATATAGCATATTTATAATAATATATATAATAGTAAATATTACATAAACTGTGATGCCTTTTTCTGGCTCATTTCTTTCTGTTCAGGAGAAGCAGTTTAGCAGAAAGGAGAGGGAGGGAATTATCAGTGGTTGATAAGGCCGTGTTGGGTGGTTTACATGTATTATCTCATTTAATCTTCCTAACAACACTATAGATAAATATGACCAACCTTACTGTACAGAGAACTATGGTTCAGAGAGGTTTAGTGATTTCTCCGAGTTCACACATCTAGGGCACAAACCCAAGCTTCCTGGTGGTTCTGTAATTCAAGATTTTCCTCTCTAGGTTGAATGAGAGACCCCTGCAGTGTCATGTCGTATGAACAGTGGATTCTGCCACCTAACCCACTTCCCTATCAGATGGCGTACCTGCCAAGCACCTAGGCCAGGAAGTGAGAGGGAGATGAAAAGAGAGACATGGCCCCTGTCTTTTCAGCAGTGGTGCTTATTTTAGGGGCTGGGCAGCTGTAAGTCTCATGGAAAGATAAAAGCAACACAAGGCAGTGTGTGATCCAGGACGGTGGACTTTCGCAGAGGGTGAGGGAGGGGAGGAGTCACTTTGGAGTCTTGGGCAAGTAGGTGGCCTCCTGGTGCTCTCCTTTCTATACTGGTGAAAGTTAGGGTGACCATATCTCTCGATTCTCCCTGATAGTGTTGGTTTATTGGTTTATACCTGTTGTCGCAGTGAAATTACTTATTTTGCTTTTTTTATTTGTATAAATTTAAGGGGCAAGGCAGGGCACGGTGGCTCATGTCTGTAATATCAGCACTTTGGGAGGTCAAGGTGGGCGAATCACTTGAGGCCAAGAGTTCAAGACCAGCCTGGCCAACATAGTGAAACCCCATCTTTACTAAAAATAGAAAAATTAGCTGGTCATGATGGTGGAACTACAGTAGCCTGCAGTTCCAGCTACTCTGGAGGCTGATGGAGGAGAATTTCTTGAACCCAGGAGGCAGAGGTTGCTGTGAGCCAAGATCATGCCACTCACTGCATTCTAGCCTGGGCAACAGAACCAGACTCTGTCTCAAAAAATAAATTAAATAAATAATTAATTAATTAAATTTGGCCAGGCACGGTGGCTCATGCCTGTAATCTCAACACTTTGGGAGGCCGAGGCAGTTGGATCACAAGGTCAGGAGTTTGAGACCAGCCTGGTCAATATAGTGAATGTCTGTACTAAAAATACAAAAATTAGCCAGGTGTGGTGGTGGGCACCTGTAGTCCCAGCTACTCAGGAGACTGAGGCAGGAGAATCACTTGAACCTGGGAGGCCTCCGGAGGTTGCAGTGAGCCAAGATCGCACCACTGCACTCCAGCCTGGGCGACAGAGCGAGACTCCATCTCAAAAAAAAAAAAATATTAAGGAGTACAAATATAATTTTGTTATATAGATATGTTGCACAGTGGTGAAGTCTGGCTTTTAGATGTATGTATCGCCTGAATAATTGTGATACACACTGTACCCATCCCTCTACTCTGGCCACCCTCCCACCCTTCCAGGTCGCCAGTGTTTATCATTCCACACTCTATGTCCATGTGTACATGGCTCCCCCCAGTGAAATTATTAATAACACCTCCTTTTAGTGTCACAGGTGGCCTGTTTTGGATGATAAATTACATGGTTGCCATACATGGTACTTCCAAATTCAACTTTTTTGAGGGAATAGGGTAAAGTGCTATTGAGAACTCGCATGAAATAGCATGAAAGGCAGTGACTAATGGCCCCAAACAAGTAGGAGAGCCTGTTGATTCAATGAAAAACCTGTCCATTCACTGTGTAACAAAAAAGTCAGACAGCAATTTTGTTCAATGTGAAAGTATGCTTATTGGACGTCAATTGTGTGCCACAATTAAACAGCTTTAAAATATGAATTGACAAAAACAAGACCTCCCCAGCAAGGTAAACAAACCACAATTGAATTGGTCATCTAACCTGAGCTGACTGATTTGTATCTGGCCAAAATGGCTAGGACAGTCCATATCTCTCTTGAAGAAAATGAAGGTAAGTGAGTCTAATATGAAGATCAGACTGCATTTCTCAGATATATGGTCCAGGAACCATGGCTGTCAGATTTGCTTGATCAGGGTGGAGGAGGGGGGTTAAGAAGGCAGATGCTGGGGCTCCATCCCAGCCTGCAATATCATTCTCAGGGGATAGGCCCACAACTCAGCCTTTTTAGCAAGTTCCCAGCTAATTCTGTGGCACCATAAAGCTTGAAGATATCCAGGATTAGATATTTAGAACCAAAGAAACTAAGGCCCTAGAGAAAGTTTATTGGTTTGGGGATTGTTGTTAGTTGATTTGTTGATTTAAAATTGTGAATGCAGGCTGGGCATGGTGGCTCACACCTGTAATCCCAGCACTTTGGGAGGCGGAGGCAGATGGATCACCTGAGATCAGGAGTTCAAGACTAACCTGGACAACATGGCAAAAACCCGCCTCTACTGAAAATACAAAAATTAGCCGGGCCTGGTAGTGGGTGCCTGTAGTCCTAGCTATTCAGGAGGCTGAGGCAGGAGAATCTCTTGAACCTGGGAGGCAGAGGTTATAGTGAGCTGAGATTGTGTCATTGCACTCCAACCTGGGCAACAGAGTGAGACACCATCTCAATAAATAAATAAATAAAAATTGTGAATGCATTTAGAACTTGGGCAGAGGCAGTGTTAACCTCAGTCAGCACTGTGGAAAGAAGATGAAGTTGGTCTTAATTCCAAACCACTTCCTCATATAAATCATTAGCTAACCTGCCAGGATGAAGCAAGAGTCGCGTCATTTTATTATAAGAAAAGGAGATATGTTTAAACATCAATCTTTTTCTCATTATCACCTCTGCCATTGGGATTAATCTCACAGTGAATTTGCCAAGCGCTCTCTAATGTTTAGACATTTCAGGAAAAACGGAGCTGTGTTGCTTAGAGTTTGGTCCATTCTGACCAATTCTAACAAAGTTAGGCAAAGTGGAGAGTGGTACAATGGTTTTCTGCAAGTTCATGTTGATGAAGATTAAATATCTCACTTTCTTTTGTGTCTGTGCAAACAGAGCTTTGCAACAGAATGAAGGAGACTAGATATTAGAGCTGAAATAGATTTTTTTTTTTAAATAAATTTCTTTTCTTTTTTTTTTTTTTTGAGAAGGAGTTTCGCTCTCGTCGCCCAGGCTGAAGTGCAGTAGTGTGATCTCGGCTCACTGCAACCTCCACCTCCTGGGTTCAAGCAATTCTCCTGCCTCAGCCTCCTGAGTAGCTGGGATTACAGGTACATGCCACCATGCTCAGCTAATTTTTGTACTTTTAGTAGAGACAAGGTTTTGCCATGTTGGCCAGGCTGGTCTCGAGCTCCTGACATCAGGTGATCTGCCCGCCTTGGCCTCCCAAAGTGCTGGGATTACAGGTATGAGCCACCGCCCCCAGCCAAAAATAGATTTTTGAGATGATCAAGTCCAGCCTTCTTATTGCATGGATGGATAAACTGAGGCCCAGCAAAAGGAAATGGCTGGAATAAATCCTGACTTTGCTGCTTCCTCTGTGTGTAATAAGTAGACAAGCCACTTACTTGTCACCTGCCATCTCTGAAACGCAAGATAATAACAATGCCTATCTTTTGTGTGGTTTTAGGGAAGAGTAGATGCAAGAGAGCATGAATGGGAAGCACTGAGCCCAGCACTGGGTACCCGTATTTGTACTCCTTGCCTAAGTGCTGTCTACCATTACTATCAGCTAAGGTCATGGAGCTTGTTGAAGACAGAGCCAGGCCTGGACACGGACTTCCTGACTCCCCTGCATTTTCCAGAGTGTAGATTTCAGTGGTATTCGTGGAGTTCCAGAGCTTAGTCACACAAGATATCTGTGTGTCTCCAGATAGGCAAATGCTATTTTAAGACCTTCTTTCAGAAGCGCCCCAGGACAATGAGCTCTGGCTGGCTGCCTCCAGCCGTACAGTCTGTTCTCAGGGGCGGGCGGCCTCTGTGCTCTGTGTCTGTCTGTCTGTGCCCCAGAGTGCCCTGTGTATCTGGCCCGCTTTCTGCTCATAAGCCATGTGGTGGGTGAATAGGGGGCTGAGGTCTAAGATGCCCGAGCCACTTTTAGGAGCGTGTCCCTTAGCATGCTCCTAGTGAGATAACCAAATGGGTACTGAAGGCAAACTGCCTGTTGCCACTGATTACTGGCTGTGGGGCTTGAGTAAGGTATTGACCCCTAAAAACTGCTCATTTTCCTTATTTGTCAAGTCTGTAACAAGCATACCCACCTCAGGTACAGGGTTGTTTTGAAGGTCAGTGTGGAAACTCACACAAAGCAAGAGCCTGGCCCACCGTCTACAAATGGTAGCGTATTGCTTACTTTTAATGGGGCTTCATGACTTTAGAGGGGAATTAGGATATAGAGAACTTCTCAATGGAAAGAACATCAGAACAGAGAGTTGTAATTTATAACAAGTAATGCAGTTGTATTTTGAATAATCATAGAAAGGGAAGGCTGAAACTGAGAATTGGTTGAAGGTACTGTGTGGCCATACGAACTCAGAGAAATTGGCGATCACTCTAAATAGAAAAAATGGAAGTGCCTTCTATATTTTCCATTCCTGCTTCATGAGTTCCTCCCCTTGTCCCACACCCCCTTTCTCCCTCAGAGTTTGTTATGGCTGTTTAAGTGACTGGTATAAAGGTAAATATGCCAAAATGTTCTATCCATGTGTGTAAGCGTACGATGCAGGGACTTTGAAGGAAGTTTTAATTAACATTAAATTACCCCAGTGGAATTCATTCACATTTATACTAGCCATCAGCTCCTGGAAGGTAATGGCCAAGAACCGCTTCTGTTTGCCTTTCTCTCAGCACCAGCCTGCAGTATAAATGTAAGCAGTATTAGTTGACTGACTGACTGACTATAGAGCTTACCATGTGACTGAACAAAATCAGAACAAGGGCCTGAAAACTTGTCTTCTCTTTCCCCTCCTATTTTGGCACCTCTCTCCTTCCCTTGTGCTGGGATTCTGACTCTGGAATTGATTACCTGATAATCTTGGACCATGGTTTAGCCTCAGTTCCTGCAGTTGGAAAATGGGGGCATGATTATTCCTTTGTAAAGGCTAAGATGGCATGTGTGAGAGCCACTGGTCAGTGAAAGTTTGTGGTTCTGGCTGTTGCCCAGTACCCTCTCTGGGGTCCCTGGGTACCCATCACCATCTGCCGAGCTGCCCACTGTGGCCTGCTGTCCTAAGGCAAGGCGTTATGATCCACTCAAGCTCCTCTGATCTTTGCACACTGTTTTCCTTCGATTTCCATATCAAGACTTACCTCTTCTATATCCTGTTTCTTCAGAACTTGACTTTCTGCTAAATAGGATAAAATCATCCCTACTTCATTCATTAATGGATATTGATGGGTTAGAAAAGACCCCTCCAACCTCTGAGCAGTTGTTTAACCTGAAGGGCAGCTCACCCAAGGAAGGCTGCTGGCAGTCAGAGATTCACAATATGAAAGGGGCCCTAGGGAGATCATCTCATATGATGGCTTTCAAACTTTTTTTCCAAATGAAACATAATTCATAAACCTGTCTGTAAAATATAAAGTGGTCTGCTTTGATTGAGAGGAGGTGTGTAGCACCTCCCTGCTTGGTTTTCCCCCACCTGAAGGCCCTAGAGTACTTACACGGAACTCCACTGATTTTAGGCCAAACTTCTGGCCTTGCAGAAGAGAAACCAAGGCACAGAGAGAGGAAGGGACCTCGGACTCCATAGACAGGTGGTTACTAGATTGGGGTTGGGGCCCAAGTCACCTGTGCCCTGGTCCATGCCTTCCACTCTGACAAATGTGCCTGCACAAAGAAGCAGCCAGAGAAGAAAGAGGTTGTTTCTGATGACTCATGGAATTTGCTCATCTAAAGGCAAAACTAGTATTTTTTTTCTTTTTTTCTTTTTATTCTAAGCCCCTGGATGACTCCAGACAGAGATAATAAGAGACAGAACCTTTTACCTCTAAGCTACCTTTTTGACTGTAGTACAGGCTGTTAGTTACTCCAGGCCATTATTGTGTGACGGGTTATCAAAGGCCTATGTGAAATGTGTGGGATTTTTATGAGCTTGTTTTTATTATAATAAAATGTTTAAAGGCCCCTTATGTACAAAGTTCTTTGAAAGCTCCAATGGGGCCTCATAATCACCCACAAAATTATGAAGGTCAAACTGTGCTGGACAAACTTGAGGGCTATTTTTGACCACATTAGTGGCTGAACAGAACAGAATATTTTTTTAAAAAATTGTGGTTACCATTGTCCCTTTCAGCCTTCTGGGTACAATAAAATCTCTCTTGGAGCTGGAGAAGACTGCTGCTCTGATATATTTTCTCACTTTTGTAAATCTAAGGAGATTTTCTTTTCCTGGGTTCCAGACACGGGATAGACAGGCTGTACATTGGGTTTTGGAGGAAAGAGTTGGCCGTAGTGAGTATTCAGGTCCGTTTGCTAAGGAAACTTGCTTCAGCTTGTTTTCATTCCTGTCCCCATTGCCCCACAGTCAACAGATGCCTGTCTGGAGCAGGCCTGGGCCTCACCGGATGTCCTTCTATAGCGATGACTGTTGCTTTCACTGGCCATCCTTAATTTTCCATCTTATACTAGGAAACTGCAAAGTTAGAAAAACAATGGACTGTTTCCTTCCTCTTTCTTTAAAGCAAGAGGCTGAAAGGAAGGCTTCGTATTCATAACTCACAGGCCAGACTTGGGGATAAAGGTCACTAAAGTTCAAATGTGACAAAAGTTAAAGTCCACAGGTTTCAGTGAGTTCCCAACCCAGCTGGGGTCAAGATGACAGGGATCCCCTCACTGAGTCCTCATGTTAACCCGAAACTTGCCTCAAGCTTTGTAAGTATTTTGGGTAGACATCTGGAATCTGAGCTCGCTAAAAAGAGCTCAAGATTATGGGCGTGAGAGGGGGAAAGAAGTGACACAAAGCGGGCTCCATTTGGGGACAGTCTTCTCTTCTAGGACTTCGGCCTCCAGGCTTTCTGGGAGCTTGTCATTATTATTGGTGGTGACAGGTACATTTCTTAGAACCCTAACTTAAGAGCATTCTTGCTAAGCAGCTAAGATGTGTTTTTACTGCCATTTCAAAAATGTCCTCTCTGAAATATCCTTTTGCTGTGGCCTCTTTTCCTGTGGCAAGATTATCTGTGGCCAGAAAACCCTCATGTGGTGAGTGGTTTAGATGTCCCATCCAGCCACATTGCCTCATCATGCTGAAAGGGAGAAGGAAACCACCCCTCTAACACCAGCATTCCATTCTGTGCTATTTATGCAAAAAAGCAGCTGTTAGGATTTTTGCCAGCCAGACCTCCTTTTGCACTTGAAATCCACAGGGCAGAGCTGATGTCACAAAGAGCAGAAACGTGATAGTAAGGACAGCAAAGGATGGTGTTATGAGAAGATCCACCAGCAGCACAGAGAGATCTGATCAACTCTGCACAGGCAACAGGCTGAGCCACACTAGGACTTTAGGGACACTAGGCACTTTTGCCATGGTAGGCCTCCTTCTTCACAAAGATAAATGAATACATAATTATATTTTATGCCTACGTTGGTATGCAGACAAATGTGTTCATCTTGTATGTGACAATATTTCCTTCCACCTGAAAGCTCATTTTTTTTTTCTTATTTTAAAAGAAATTAAAACGCTTTTCGTGGGCACTATTAAAGTATTGTGGGATGTGAGCACTGCATCTGCCATACCTACTGGATAAGTTGACCCTCTCAACAGGAAGCAATCTCTGTCCTCGGTACAATTTGAAGAAACGGGATATTTATGAGTTAGGGCAGTTTCGTAACTTTAAAAGGCAATGCATGTTATGGATGGGTTTGGTTGATAAAATGAGAAAGGTTAATTAGATGTGTACACAGATCCACAAATCAAAATCTCCCTATTAGCAATAGGTTTATATGCAAGGACTTTGACATTCCAAAGTAAATTTTAAAGCTTTGGTTTGGCGCATAAAAGCCAGAGGGGCTATAGATACTGAGGTGGTATGGCCTTGGGTCAGGATTCTGGCTTCATATCCACAAAGCATCAGTACTCTATTGCTTGGGTAAGTTGCTTTATTTGTGCTTCTGCTTCTTTCTCTAAAAATGAGAGGTAACAATAGCTACCTCATGAGGTTGCTGGGAGGATGAAATGAAGTCATGTTTGGAAAGCACTTAGTATAATACTTAGGATATTGAAAATTTTCAGTAAGTGTTATTATCATAGCCATTACTATCATTAGGAAGTTTTGTTATTCTTTTCAACAGGTGGAGGAACTCAGGCTCCTCCATTCTTTTGCTGAACAATTCTTTTGCTACGTTTAGGTGGGTGATGAGTAGATAAAAAGGTGATGAGTAAATAAAAAGAAGCATATATCAGAGATTAGAATTAATCAACCAATAGCACGTGAAGAGGAGTGGGAAGTGACACAAAAGATTCAAGGAACATTTAAATACAGACCCTGGCTTCCAGAAGAGTACTGGAGGCAAGACACACCCAGAAGGCTCAGAAACAACTGCGACTATTATTTAAAGATACAGAAACTGAACTCGATTGATCTAAGTCATACACCTAAGTTTTGGGTCTTCAAGAGTGGAGTTTAGATCTACTAATGTTTTCCTGGTTGAATTATCACAAAATCTTTATGTTGGTCATAACAATAATAATAGCATAAGAGTATTTATGGAGCCCCTACTATTTTTTGACACTGTGCCAAACCCTTGATATATACTGTTTCTCACAATTACCTTTTAAGGTGAGGCTTCTATGTCCCATTAATAGTTGAAGAAACTCAGTCTCTCAGAAGTCAAGGCATTTATTCCAGGTCCAGTTTCTAATAAGCTGAGATCTTACTGGAGATCTATCTGACTTCATGGGTCAAGTTCTTCTCTCTATGCCTCATCCTTGTTAGTTAATAGGATTTGAGTGGATATGATTTTACTTTGATCTTTAATTAATATTGACCTATCTGATAAACAAATAAAGATTTTTCCAAAATAATACCCAGTTACTCCAGAAAGATTCCTTTGAAAATAGGAATGGTGGTGCATGCCTGTAATTCCAGCTACTCAGGAGGTTGAGGAACGAGAGTTGCTTGAACCTGGGAGGCGGAGTTTGCAGTGAGCTGATATTGCACCACCAGACTCCAGACTGGGTGACAGAGTGAGACCCTGTTTCAAAAAAAAAAAAAAGAAAAGAAAAGAAAAGAAAAGAAAAGAAAAGAAAAGAAAAGAAAAGAAAAGAAAATAGGGCTTAGCATTGTTGATACAAATGAGCCAAAGTGTAGGTTTTTCAGAGATTGGCTGAGGTATAGGACTAACAAAATTGATCTTTCCCTTCCACTTGGTCTCATTAAGACTGTGTGTGTGTTCTGTGTTCTGGAGGACTTAGGTCTGGAAGGTCTGTGCTAGATGAGGTCAATTTTTCTTCTGACCTTGACATGAGATGAGTCTTCAGGCTGAGCCCAAGTGAGGAAGCCATTGCTCCTCGTAATTCTGCAGGATGTTTTTTCATTTTTGTTTTTTGGGTTTTTTTTTTAAACACTTCTCTACAAGATCATCTGAAACACCAAGCTCTCTGCTGTACATCTATTTAACCAGGGACTTTCAATGTGAATAGTGCTGAATATGACACTCCCTGCCCTTCAGAGCAAGATCAGATTGCAAACGGCAGGAGACAAGTTGTAAATTAGTCTTTTATGTGGAACACAGTTCACAAGTCTGGACCTTAACCTTGTCCCCATTTTAAAGGATTTATTGAGCACAATGACTTGCCTATATGTGAAAATAGCCCTCAGTTCCTGCCATGGTGATTTTTCACATTGCCTTTGTGAGATCATGGGTTTGATAAGTAGATAAGATATAACACCTTTGAAGATCATGGGTTTGATAAATAAATAAGATATAACAACTTTTGAGAAGTAGAATTTTCTAACAGTATTCCAAGTTAAGTTTAAAGTTTTGAGAGGATGCTACACTAATTCCCTGTAAGTATATGGAAGCATTGTGTTATGAATGCAGCTGGCCATTTATTAATGTTTGGTAATAGCTAATTGGAAAACACCTAAGTTATAACTAGTCACCCCCACAGTTCAGGGTTGATTAAACAACCCATGACACTTTTTCCTTCTAGACTGCCTTAGGAATAATTGTAATGACTTGCCCATTGTCTTGAGTTAATTATTTCTCATTTTTTTTCTAGTGTTCCTCTCTGCAAATGTCCTAAAATATCCCACCATGTTACACTATTCTTCTCTTATATTTCACAATGGACATATATAACCAGGAATATTTAAGCAATAGTTTAGTTTGGTTCTTTCAAAGGAATAGATAAATCATCAGGCTATATGATGAGAGAGGAAATGATAGTTTTTATCTTTTATTCAGGTAGCCTAAATTTACATGAGACCACAAAAAGTTCCTGACAGGATGTTATTGATTGCGTTTACCCAGTTGGGGCTTGAGATGGGTCTTCCTGCCACATTGCAGGGCACCCTCTTCTTTTCATTGCTGCCTGCAGGTCAAATCCCAGATCTTCCAATTCTCACAAATTTTCAAAATAGAGATTTCAGGCCCCTTGGCAGATTTCCTATTATTCTTAATTCAGCTTCCTTCTCTCTGTGCCAATCAGTAACAATATCCTCTCTTGTTGGATGCTATGAATGATAGCCCCATAGAACTAAATGAAGAGCAAATGTTCATTGTAATAACTAAGTCATTGAGTACCAGACCTTATTATAAATTATTTGTGGGTATTACCTCATTTAATCCTCATAGCAACTTTATGAGGGAGGGACTATTTTTATCCTTATTTTACAGATGAACCTGAAACACACTTACCTAGTACAAAGGCCTGCCTTTCCTTCTCCCTTTCTCCCTCCTTTTTTCCCTTCTGCCAACCATCCTTCTATCCAACCAATTCCCTCCCTCCCTCCTTCCCTTCCCTTCTTCCCTCCCTTCCTCCCTCCCTTCCTTCCTTCCTTTCTTTTTCTTTCCTCTCTCTCCCTCCCTCTCTTTCTCCCTTTTCCCTCTTTACTTCCCTCCTCTCTCCCTTCCTCTCCCCCTTCCTGCGCTACTTTCCTCCTCCCTTCCCTACTTTCATTCTTCCTTTCTTCCCCTTCTCCCTCCTTCCTTCTCTCCTGCTTTCCTCCTTTCTTCTCTCCTGCTTTCCTCCTTCCTGTCTTCCCCCTTCCCTCCCTCCCTCCCTGCCTCCTTCCCTCCCTCCCTTCCTCCCTCCCTTCCTTCCTTCCTTCTCCTTCCTTCCTTCCTTCTTTCCTCTGTCCAAGCCAAAAATGTGAATTAAGCACTTGGTGTATACTGAGCAGTATGGTGATCACTGAAGATGGCAATGAACAAAACAAAGTCCCTGCCTCCATGGAGCTTAACCACTATCCTATAGTGCCCCAAATTACACGTCTTCCCTAAGGAACTCTCCCAGATTAATACCACCCAGTTTCTAACCTACCTGTATAATCTCAACTCTTCTTCCATTTCACAATACACTTAAGTAGTTTAAAAATTCAAAGTTTTATATTTTAGCTAATGTGCCTACTTTGAAACTTTTACGTGCCAATAGGCAATGTACCTTAGGCACCTTGATGCACAATCTTACCTTATGAGGGTGACCACAAAATGCAATATAACTGCTATTTTCTAGACTATGTTACAATGGGGGGGGGATACCTGGGAAAATTATTGGACCCACTTCCAAGAGAGGTTTCATTATATAGTATCTGATGAAAGCATTAAAACCCCAGTTTATTTTTCATCAAAAATGATCATTAAGCCAATTTAGGATTTCCTCAATGAAGTTTGCAATTTAGGAGTAGAGCATTTAACCCAAAAGCCATGGACCACGCTAGCTTTGGACATCAGCCTGAGCTTTATTAAAACATTTACACCTAGGGAAATTTCTAGATATTTTAACTGGAATCAATTAAGCTAGGTGTTACAGGGACAGCCATATGTTTGTTTGTTTGTTTTATCTGACTTAGAGAGAGTGCAATGGGGGATAGATTTAGTATGGGTTAAAAGGGATACATTTATATGGCTTTCAGTCACTTCCAAGTTATTGCAGGTTATCCTGGCATAAGTGTGTGCATTAGTCCATTCTCACACTCCCATGAAGAGCTACCTGAGACTGGGTAATGTGTACGGGACATCTTAGACCTCTCCTAAACCAGTCAGTCATTCAGATTTTTCATGTCATATAAGAGAACACTAAAAACTGAAGACAATTTCCTCCATCCTCTTTTTATCATTTAAAATATTATTGTCACTGCATTCTGTATGGTAAAATATGATCTTTTTTTTGCTCTTTGTATCAGTTAGGATAAATTACTAGTGCTGTAGCAAAGAGCCGTCACATGTTGGAGGCTTTCACATTCGAGGTTTATTTTTCACTCATGTCACAATCTACTGCCGCTCCATGCAGTTACTCAGGGACCCTTATTCCTTCCGTCTAGTGTTCTCCAATGGCTTCTCTGGATCTGGATTAGAGAAAGATGGGATTAGAGAAAACTCATGGCTGATGGTGATCATAGAAACAAGGCATGACAGTGACATGCCTCATTTCTGCCCACAATTCGTTGTGCGTAACTCAGTCATATTGTCTCACCTAGGAAGGTGAAGACATTACTAGAAATTCCTAGAAGAGGAGAAATATGCATATAAGTGAGTAATAGCAGTCTCTCCCATAGCCTTCAATAGATTTGTAAAAAAGGACTAATTTTTGGTAGATAGTCTCAGAGGGGAATTGTTACAGCTCCCAAATCTATGTTCATTTTATGGGAGATGCTACTGTGCTTTGATGAAAAGAGTCTGGAATTTGGAATTAGAGTATCTGGATTTGTAGTTGTCCTAGCTGTTCACTTATTAGCTATGGGACCTTGCATGGGACGCAATCTTCCTGAGGATCAGTTTCATTAACTATCAGATAAGGCTGATAATAATGTCTACCTCACTTACTGCATAGGTTGTTTTCAGGGTCAAATGAGATCAAAGGAAGAGTTTATTGTACTCTCTGAGACGCTGTGCAAATATAAGTGCCTGCCCTTCCTTCTCTTCCTCCTCAGCTTGGGTCCAGTTTCCACGCTTACTTCCAGGATGATATGTTACATATACTTGGCTATAAGATGGATAGAGATGCTGATGCCTTTGTTGCCAGGAGACTAAATATCATTTCTTTCTTTTTTTTTTTTTTTGAGACGGAGTCTTGCTCTGTTGCCCAGGCTGGAGTGCAGTGGGCTGACCTCTGCTCACTGCAAACTCCACCTCGAGGGTTCAAGCAGTTCTGCCTCAGCCTCCTGAGTAGCTGGGACTACAGGCATGCGCCACCACACCTGGCTAATTTTTGTATTTTTAGTAGAGACAGGGTTTCACTGTGTTGGCCAGGCTGCTCTCAAACTCCTGACCTCAGGCCATCCACCTGCCTTGGGCTCCCAAAGTGCTGGGATTACGGGTGTGAGCCGCTGTGCCTGGACTAAACATCGTTTTTAATCTTCCCTCAGAGACTGAATATGTACTTTTTTATATATAAGATATATTTTTATATCTTATGTATATGAATTTTATATAAAAATATATCTATATAAAATATATTTTATATATAAATTTTTATATCTTATTAAAGATAAAAATTTATATATGGTGTATTTTTATATCTTACATATAAGAAAAATTTATATATATAAAGTTTTATATATGTAAAATTTTGATTTTATATATAACGCATATATATTATGTATATATATCTCAACACTCAAAATTTGAAATGCTCCCAAATCTGAGACTTTGTGTGCTGACATTATGCTCAAAGGAAATGCTTATTGGACCATTTAAGATCTGGGGTTTTTTTTTGAATTAGGAATGCTCAACAACAACAACAAAAAATCTGAACTCCAAAACAGTTCTGGTCCCAGTTGGATAAGGGATACTCAACCTGTGTGTGTGTGTGTGTGTGTGTGTGTGTGTGTGTGCGTGTGCGTGTGCACGTGTGCGTGTGTGTGTGTGTGTGTTTAGTCTCTGGATTTGGGGGGAAAAAGACAAGATGGGAGGTATTCCTTTTAAACTGTGTAAACTAACAAGGAAGCAAATTGTCCGCATCCCTAGGGGGGTGACTAATGCCATGAGCTGTTAAGATTCAGTGTGAAAATCTTAACTGTGGTCCTTTGAAGTATTTTCTTTGGAAAAAAAAGGAGAGGATAAAAGTGCTATCTTGAATTTCTTTTGAGTTGAGGTCATATAACAAGTGGTATATTAAATGGAGTAGACTTTTTAGAATGAAGATATTTTACATTTTAGATATCTTCATCACGTCTTATTAACTATTGATATGTACATTTTCATTACAATAACCAAAAATGATTGATTTGTTTTCATCAGTATAAATTATTTTATGGGCCTCTGGTCTCTGTCTTAGATATTGAAAGAAACTCTCCCCAAATGTGTGCAACCGATATAGTTTAGAGACAATGAGATTTTTTGTGTAACTGTTTTATTTTTCACAATATTCTTTCTTCTTTACAACCCTCCACTCATTATACCAGTGGAATTTATTTCTTTAGGAAAAAGCTAAAATTATTGATAAGAAAGTCAACTGAGTTTCTGAATTTATTTTTTAAATCCCTAAAAGAGACAATACTCTTCAAAGCTGAGACTTCTGCTGCAAGAGCCTGAACTCCAAAAGCTTAAGACCCTGGAATTTTTGGCACATGGAAACCACTGGCTGGGAAGGAAAGGCTCAGGAGTATTTTCCTGCCTACGTGGAGACTGGGTTTGAGCAGCAGGCAGCCAGGAGAAGAAATTGAGGACAGAGGTTAGTGAAGAACCAGAAAAAGTGCTTTGTGCCCATCCCCCTCCTGCCAAGTCTTTGGGGAACCTAAGGATAGCATAGGATAGGATGCATTTGCTGCCTTGTATATTGCTTGATGATGAAGCTCTAGAAAAAGGAAGCAATTATTGTAGATAAGTCTCCCATTCCAGTATGGCTCTGCAGCAGGAATAGGAAGGTCTAGGCAGAGAAAGCCTGAAGCAGTACCCAACAGGCCTGCAGTCCCAGGAGATGCCAGAGAGCCAAACATTTCCCATTCCCCTGAGATGAGTATTTGCGTGGCCTTTTGGGTTTATCATTTTTTTTTAACACATAAAATCCATAACTGCTATAAATGTTAATCATGCTGCATTCTAATTTTCCTTTATCTTATTTAGATGTCAAATGGCTTATAAGCTTCTGGAATCAACTGTGTGATCTTTGAAACTGGCAACCTGAGAACAGAGCAGGAAGTAAGTGGTTCAGCTTTGGATACCCTCGTAAGGATCCCAACGGTCAAAGAGCATGCTCCTTTGGAAGCCATTGTGAATGGAGGCAGGGCTACCATCAGCTGGCGCTCATCAGGAAGGCCCCACTGTGTCAGTCAGTGCCTGTTCCAACTACTTGTTACATCTTTTGAGTATCACACCTACTGATGACCTTGGCCTGATGCCTACTGCCTGATGCCAGCAAGTTTCAAACACCTCCTCCTACACCTTATCCCCCATGGGGATAAGGAAAAAAGAAAGAGAAGGGAGCCTTGTGAAATGACTGGTGATGCCCTCCCAAGGAGACTGGCATAAACCAGAAGTGACTAAGTTTACCTTGATTGTCGAGCTTCAGTTTTCCACTATGAATTTGTGAACTAATTTAAGCTCATTTTCAGTGAATTAAAGAGAGCTCCATTTTTGTTTTAACATGTAAAATTTATAACTGCTACAAGTGTGAATCACTGCATTTAAGCTTTCACTTCTCATATCTTGATGTCAGATGTGCCCCAAAGCCTCTAAAGCAGTCAGGCATTTCCTAGAGGAGATCTAAGGGGAAACATGTTCCTCTGCAATTTTAGAGGGTGGGACGAAGGGCTCAATGGGGGTGTATTACCACAGTAGGGTCTCACTTACAAGCTGGCATGGTAGGAATTGACCTTTCTACTTTTTAGGGATTGAGAAAAGCTGTCAAGCAAACCCCTGTTAGAGAAGAGGCTGAATGATATGTTCCTTTCACGTGAGTTAAAATCAGGAGTACTTGATTTCAAATAGGAAAAGCAGCAAATGGAAGAAGTGTAAATGATAGACTGGACAAAGGAAATGTGGCACATATACACCATGGAATACTATGCAGCCATAAAAAATGATGAGTTCGTGTCCTTTGTAGGGACATGGATGAACCTGAAAAGCATGATTCTCAGCAAACTGACACAAGAACAGAAAATCAAACACTGCGTGTTCTCACTCATAGGCGGGTGTTGAACAATGAGAACATGTGGACACAGAGAGGGGAGCATCACACACTGGGGTCCATTGTGCGGGGCTAGGGGAGGGACAGTGGAAGGGAGGGTGGGGAGAAATGTCAGGTATAGGTGATGGGGGGATGGAGGCAGCAAACCACCTTGCCATGAATGTACCTATGCAACAATCTTGCATGATCTGTACATGTACCCCAGAATCTAAAGTACAATAATAAAAAAAAAAGAAATACAGAAACAGACCTCTCCAGAAAAATAAATTAATAAAACTGAAAGGGAAATGGACTGATATTTATAACTTACCACACAGAGTTAGTCAAAGGAGCTTGGATATTCTTCTAGGGAAGAAATTACCATTATCTCTGGGAATGAAGTTTTTAAAGTTTTAAGAAATAAGTCACTTGAGTCTGTATATAAGAGCGGTAGGTAAATTTAGAACGATTTAAGGCAGGTCTTCATGGAAAAGTTAGTTGTCCCTCAAAAGCCTTTTGTGCCTGGATAGACAGGATGGGGTCAATGGGTACTTAGGGACCCAGAGACATGGACCATGAATCCAGAGATAGGTTCATCAGATGAAGAATGAGTGCCTCCCATAAAAGCAGTGTAAACATTGCTAAACATTGAAGTGGGTAATTGTGGAGAACAAGGCAGTCTCCTTCTCAGGAGTTTATGAAAAACAGGAAACATGTTCATTGGTCTATGTGGGTTTTTGACTACTTCAAGGTGAGAGAGAGACAGCGGGTGAAGCAGCTGGGTCAGTTCTAGTGAGCATCTTGGGTTAGTGCTATACTAGTTTATCTGTGAATATAAATACCTCCATTTGACATTTGAAACAATTGTAGAATTTTTCACTTTAGTGGGTCACAAACAGGAGGTAAAAATGGACAACATGGGAAAATATCACTGACATAATGCGAGGGAGGTGGTTTTATTGGGCTCTTAAGATCCACTTTGATTTTAATAGTCAATGTATTTCCCAGAAATTCCACTGGAAGATGTTTCATTGGGTTACTACACAGTACCATCAAGTAAATATAATAATGATATTCATCACGGCCTGGGAAATGTTCAGAAAATTTGCTGTACTCAAAAAGGACTTGTGAAAGTCATTGTTCATTTGGTATCTCTGGGTCTCAGGATGATTTTTCTAACTCATGTGGGATCAGGGCCACCTCTAGCCTTACAGGGCCCTGGGAATTTTTTTTTTTTTTTTTGGCAGGACCCCTGTCTATGTAAACAATTGGATTAAAGCATATAAAATTCATGGACCCATGTGAGATATTGTCATTTATTGATGAAGGTTTAGGATAATGGATAAAGAAGTGATACTTACATAGTTAGTTTATTGTCCGATCAGTGCATATAAAGATTCTTCATGGTGTCCAGGCACCATTGCTTCCTGTTCAGGGTCAGGAACCACGTCTCTGTGTTCTTTGTTGTCAAATACACCACTTCTGGCTAACTTCAAATCTCCCACCATGGCAAAAAGGTGAGAAATATGTTATTATAATACTCACAGGGCTTGTGAGAATATTATAATACTCATAGAGCTCTTTGGAGCCTGTTTGTATGGGAGCGATACGGATAGACTCTCTTGCCTCTTTACATTCCTAATAACCATTTAGGTAGTGCTGGTCGTATCATTCCTCATGGCACCTGCTCCTTCCTTGTGCTCCCTGTGAATATTGGCCTCCAGTGACTCTCTCTAGGATTGTTACTGTGCTTCTTAGCTGATTATCACAAATGCAAGCCTTACTGAGAGCATGCAAAAAAGGGAAACAATAATAACTCACTTTTTGGTCCTGTTAAATTTATTATTTGCTTCTTTATAGCATAAATGTAGAATAACATGCTTTCAACTATGTCTTTTCTTGAATGCTTTGGGCTATAATCATTGCATTCCTAGGGTTCTCCTTCCATGGGCTTAGTGAGAAAAGTAGTTTCATTCCCACAAAAAGACCAACCAGGAAAAAATGCAAGATCCACGTCAATAAGATAAGGGAACATATATTGTAAAGATCCATGGCCACTTGCATTGTGAAACAACAGTCTCCAGAAAACCTGGAGATGGGTAAGGCCACCCCTGACCATCTAGCATATGGCAAGGAGCCTGTAAGGGTGGGGCCAGCAGTTCGGGTGGGAGTTGCACAGGATGAAGGACACCTGCTACTGCCCTGCCAGCCTGGGATTCTGTAGTTTGGAGGCAGAAACACCAGGGTTCTGCATTCACTGCCCATCCTGGACTTGAGTCTGGCTTTTGTTGATCTGTCAGTATTTCACCAACATTGACAGGTCCACAAAAGCCAGGCTCAAGTCCAGGATGGGCAATAAATGCAGAGCCCTGAATAATCCCATGTCCAACATGAGTGAATCGCCCCAAAACAGCATGTCATTGCCACTCTGGCATGATATTGTAAGATCCTGCAAAATAAACACCATGCTTGCCAGTAGGGGTGATCTGTTTACCAGACCGCTTTCTGGGAACAGGGCCTAACCACAGGCCCAGATGACCACAGAGAGGTTCCTTGGGGCATCTGGTCAATCCCACAGTGGGGCAGAGGGTTGGAGAATGTCCTGAAAAGGAGAAATGGGGGCCAGGGCTCATGCAAATCTCAGTGTGAGATGGGGTGCCTGACCCTGATGACATTGCTGGCCTTGGTAGATTCCAGTTACCTGAGGAAGACTTGGAAAAATTTGCCCAAGACGTCCAAAGTGCAGGTACCCTGAGGTGTGCAGGGTGGGCCATAGGCCTGGATCTAAGGGTGGTACTGTGTAGGGTCGTGCATTGTAGATTGGAAGCATTGGAGGGACCATTATAGATAGCTATACTGTTGAACTAGAGCTGGAGATACTTCAGCCCTTCACTTTACAATAGTCTGTCAGAGTGAAATGCTAACAAATTCCCAAATGACAGCAGCCATATATAATTTGTTAGGGATATATGTGTATGTGTGTGTATTCCCCTAATGCACACATGTGTACACCCACATTTTATATATAAATGCATATAAAATAATATAAGCATATATAGTGCATATAAAATGATGAGATTTAATTTATATATTTTATAAATGTGCATATATAAATATTACTTATATCTTTTATGTACCAGTAATCTCTCCCCTTCGGTAAAAGTGTATGGCTTCATTCATTCACTCAGTCTTTTAAAATTTATGCAATCTATTTATTTCAAAACACCAAGTTTTGTGTTTTTGATCTAATAAATCATTTCAATATGTGAAATGATGACATCAAAATGACCCTAACCTTCATTTCTTCACTTTGTAAGGAGCTGGACAAGTGTATTTATGCTGAATACTGGGTTCACTTTATAAACATATTTTCTTTATGGTTGATACTTTTGTGTAATTTGGAAGATTTCTTACTGATTTGACTCTGCTCATCTAGTCTGAATTTTCCTTTCAGTATGTAGAACTTCTTGTTACATTTTCAACAGAATACTTTATAAAGAAAAATTATTCAGCAAATAAAGGAAATGAAAACCCCAATGGATATTGTGTAAGAATAGAGTTGTACCATTACCGATGAAATATTCTTTCCTATAAACAAAATGAGGAACCAGCCTAGAAAGTATTCAGTATACTTAAATATGCTGAGATCTTGGAAATTTTTACTATGAGAATACTACACATCACGGCATATGTTTGAGGGGTATATCTTTCTCATTCTCTACGTTCCCTGGAATTTTGAGAAGTGGCACCAAATATAGGCTTTGAGCTTTGTGACCTCTGAACTCAGTGATGACAGCAAGAGACACTTGGAAGTGTCTTGCAAGTGTGGTGGCCATATCTCATGTACGAACAGGGAGAGAATGCAGGTCAGAGTGGGCTTCATGGTGAGGCAGGGGCAATGATGGGCCTTGTGGGCTGGCAAGTGGAATAGTGAGTGTGGTGGGGGGCAGCCCAGATGCCCCCTCAGGAGGTGACACACATTCCCCAGCTGAGGGGAGGGCTGGCTGTTGATGGATCTCAGCTGACTTCCTCTTTGAGCTCTGCCCTTATCCAAAGGTTATGTCCCCTCATTGGGAGCAGCCTATCTCCAGAGTCTGGTCAATGGGTAGATGTCACAGCCCCTTGATACAATGGACGGCAACCCTGAGGGGTCATCTCAGCTCCAGAGTTTTTTGTGGTGTGAGCTGAGTCCCCAGCTGTGGACACATCATGGTTCATCATCTCCCTTTACCCACTCACAGGAGTTCCTTGGCGCTTTCCTCGATAAGCTCCTACACACAAATCTCAGCATTTCAGTGTCTGTTTCCAGGATGCCTGGTTTAAGTCAGTGTCAGGCTTTCCAGGAAGAGGGTGACTTTGGCAAATAATGAGATGTCCAGTTTGGCTTGAATGTTGGGTTGATGTTGGGGCAAAGTGAGGTAGAAGTTTGGAAAGGATTCACGACAGTTGACAGAGAGGCAGGGTTGAGGGAGGGGGGGACTGGCAGTTTTGAGCATGGGAATAATAAGATTAAGGAGCACTCTTATGACCAGTTCAAGTCAAATGATCAGAATTTCCTTTCTGGTGTCTCAGGAACTATATTATAATAAGAAAAGTAACTGAAAGTAGTAGGTTTTTAATGTGCTATCATTTGTAGATGCAAATCTCATCACCCATAAGCCATGTCTTTAGTTTTTTTGTTTTTCCAAGAAGTAGGAATGAATGTGAGCAGATTGTCCACATAAGTGATCTTCATTCGTGTTTGCGGAATAGCAGGTAAGGGTCAGAGCCATCAGCTCTTCCCTTAGCCACACTTGTTCCTATTTGTGAAAAACCTACTGTGCACCAGAGATGGTGTGTGTTATCTCTGAGCCTCATAACAGCTCTGACAGGTAGTATTATTTTCTCAATTTTAGGGATGGAGAAACCGATAAGGGACTTGCCTAGTGAGAAACAGGCAGAGATGGGATTCAATCCCAGATTTCTTTAGCTTGGAAGCTCCTGCTGTCCAGGTCAGATGAACTGGTCCCATGAAGCCCATGAGCTGGGCCTCGTGCTTGGGGCTCTGACTCACCAGGCCTAAGTGGTGACCAAGACATGTGCTTATTAACCCTCAGAAGTCATCTGTTCAAGTGACTGAAGCAGCCGTTCAATAGCTTAGCTGTTGACCTGAATGACTATGCCTCCTTGAATCACAATAATAATCATAAAAATCACTCCTATTTTTTTTTAATTTGCAAAGTCCTTTTATATTTCAAGTCATTTGAAGTTCATGACAGAGTATGTGGCAAGTAGTTCAGGACATTATCTTCATTGTACAGATGAAAGAATGAGGTTCAAAGGAGTCAATATGTCATGTTCACCTGCCTCAAAGAGGACCAAGCCCTGAATTCCAGGACTCCCCTTTGTGCTCCACGTTGTTTCTCTCTCTCTTTCTCTCTCTCTCTCTCTCTCTCTCTCTGTCTGGTACAGAGTGTCTCGTGTCTCTCTGTCACTCAGGCTGGAGTACAGCAATGATGTCAGCTCACTGCAACCTCTGCCTTCTGAAGCAATTCTCATGTCTCAGCCTCCCCGGTAGCTGGGACTACAGGTGCACGCCATCATGTCTGGCTGAGTTTTTTATTTTTAGTAGTGATGGGATTTCACCATGTTGGTCAGGCTGGTCTCGAACTCCTGGCCTCAAGTGATTCGCCCACCTAAGCATCCAAAAGTCCTGGAATTACAGGAATGAGCCACTGTGCCCAGCCCCAAGTTGCTTCTCTTAAGCCACTTACTCAAGCCTCTGAGAGAGAATGAGGCTGTAAGGAGAATGTGTCTCTTACTTTCTTTGACCTTGGTTGAACCAAAATGCTCTGTAAATACACTTGAGATTGTCTGTGAAAGATTCATTAGCCAAGGAATAAAAGTGGCACATTCAAAGTTATTAAAAATGACGTTCAACTGTACTGTAACTTGCTGGGTAGACACCAGTACTCTGGCACCCTTGTAATTCACTATAATTATGTCTAATCATCATTCTGTTCTGGTGGATGCTTTCTACTTCTAACAAAACCTGATCTTTTCCCCTCGTGTCACCTGGAGGGCCCTTTTTAAAATCCCCCTAGGATTGTCATTTAAGGTTGATTGCCATGTCTCACCAGCAAAAAAGCCACGCTATTAAAACAAGCACTTTTCTTTTTTCTATACTTGAGTTTTCTGTGTAACTATTTACCTGGCCGTTTTATTTTCATAAGCTTTAAGGGTTTTCTTTCATTTTTAAAAGTTTCCTGACATCATCTCATCAAAACAACAACGATTGGTAAGCCCTGTAGTTTTGTGTTGGTTTCTGGCTCTGCAATATACGTGGTATTTGTTAGCCCCATAATCCCACCTGAGAAAGGGATGAAGCCTGTAACCGGGAAAAGTGAGATTTGAGGACAGTAGCCCGAGATGGGGGTGGGAAGCACTGCAGGAAGAGAGCAGAGGGGTGGGCAAGGGACAGAAATGGCTTTTGTGAGAAAATGCTCCCTTGGGGCTCAGTCGAGCATCAGGGCTCCTCTGTTGAGAGAAACTTCCCCTTTTTGGCAAACTTCATGAAAGTGAATTGTGTGTGAAGGAAAAATGACCTCACCCGTTACTTTGCTTTCCATGAAGTAAAAAGCTGTGGTGGAAATTTTCTCAGGAAATCAATTTGATTCCTCTATTTCTCTTGCTTTATGATTTTTAATGTTACTCAACACTTGGACCATCACTGCTAAGTATGTCTCTATTTTCCTAATTTGTGTTTCCCAATCACTTTATTTATCAGCTTGCTAAATATAATGCCCCCTCACTCCCAGTCTTTTTTTAAGCAGATGAAGGATGAAGCAGGAAGTAGTGACATAATTTCCCTGGATTCACATAGTAAGTGAAAGGCAGAGGCCAGGGCTAGATAAGAACTCAGACCCGCTCCTTTTGTAACTCTGCTCTAGGTCACCAATTTTAGGAGATGGACCATCCCTCCAAGTTGAAGAGTTTATCAGACACTAGCAACGCAGTCCTAAATGCTAGTTTTGCATTTCTGTAGGCTTTTCAGAAGTCAAAAGAAAAATAATATATCATGACACGAGAAAATTATCCAGAATCTGAATTCAGGGTTTATAAATGCAGTTGCATTGGGACATAGCCACACTTGTTCGTTTACATTTTTTCTTTGGCTGCTTTCATCACATCGCAATGGATGAGTGGAGTGGGCGCAACAGAAACTCACAAACCCTAAAATAGTTTACAATTTATAAATTATATGGTCTGCAAAGCCTAAAATATTTACTATTGGGCCTTTTACAGTAAAAATTTTTTGATCACTGATATGGAAGATTCTGAGGGCTGAGACATGAAATGCATAAACATTAGGTGGTTTGGGTCATGGTTTGGGCCACGTCTGGGGGCCATGGTTTGTCGGTAATATGGAGGGAGAAAAAGGCGGGCAGTGGATGATGCTACAGCAAGATTCTGATTTTTCTTAGAGTAGGCCCTATATGAATCCTTAAGCACACAAAAAGACTCCTCACTCTTTTTTTTTTTTTAATATATTTTATTGCTTTTTAGGTTTTGTGGTATATGTGAAGAACATGCAGATTGTTGCATATGTACATACATGGCAATGTGGTTTGCTGCCTTCCTCCCCATCCCCTATATCTGGCATTTCTCCCCATGTTATCCCTCCCCAACTCCCCACCCCCTGCTGTCCCTCCCCTAGTTTTCCTGCACAGACCCCCATGTGTGACACTCCCCTCCCTGTGTCCATGTGTTCTCATTTTTCAACACCTGCCTATGAGTGAGAACATGCAGTGTTTGATTTTGTTCTTGTGTCAGTTTGCTGAGAATGATGGTTTCCAGGTTCATCCATGTCCCTACGAAGGACATGAACTCATCATTTTTTATGGCTGCCTAGTATTCCATGGTGTATATGTGCCACATTTTCCCTGTCCAGTCTATCATTGATGGGCATTTGCGTTGGTTCCAAGTCTTTGCTAAGGGTCTTGACTTCTTATCCAGTTTGCTACTCTATGTCTTTTGATTCGGACATTTAGCCCATTTACATTTAAGGTTAAAATTGTTATGTGTGAATTTGATCCTGCCATTTTGTTACTAGCTGTTTTTTTTTTTGCCTGTTAACATGGCTTCTTTGTTGTGTCATTGGTCTTCACCATTTGGTACGTTTTTGTAGTGGCTGGTACTGTTTGTTCCTTTTCATGTTTAGTGCTTCCTTTAGAATCTCTTGTAAGGCAGGTCTGGTGGTGCTGAAATCTCAGTAGTTGCTTGTCCATAAAGGATTTTATTTCTCCTTCACTTGTGAAGTTTAGTTTGGCTGGCTATGAGATTCTAGGTTGAAAGTTATTTTCTTTAAGGATGTTGAATATTGGCCCCCACTCTCTTCTGGCTTGCAGGTTTTCTGCTGAGAGATCCACTGTCAGTCTGATGGACTTCCCTTTGTGGGTGATCCGTCCTTTTTCTGTGGCTACCCTTAGCATTTTTTCCTTCATTTCAACCCTGGTGAATCTGATGATTATGTGCCTTAGGGTTGCTCTTCTTGAGGAATATCTTTGTGGTGTTGTCTGTATTTCTTGAATTTGAATGTTGTCCTGCTTTTCTACGTTAGGGAAGTTCTCCTGGAAAATATCCTGGAGAGTGTTTTCTAGCTTGGATTCATTCTTCCCATCACATTCAGGTACACTGACCAAGCTTAAATTAGGTCTTTTGACATAATCCCATATTTCTTGGAGGCTTTGTTCATTTCTTTTTACTCTTTGTTCTCTAGTCTTGCCTTCTCATTTTATTTGCTTGAGTTGATCTTCAATCTCTGATATCCTTTCTTCTGCTTGATCGATTTGGCTATTGAAACTTATGTACACTTTGTGAAGTTCTTGTGCTGTGTTTTTCAGCTCCATCAAGTCATTTGTATTCTTCTGTAAGCTGTTAATTCTATATAGCATTTTATCTAACCTTTTTTCAAGGTTTTTAGTTTCTTTGCATTGGGTTAGAAGATGTTCCTGTAGCTCAGAGAAGTTTGTGATTACTCACCTTCTGAAGCCTGCTTCCGTCAATTCATCAAACTCATTCTCCATCCTGTTTTGTTCCCTTGCTGGTGAGGAGTTGTGATCCCTTGGAGGAGGATAGGCATTCTAGCCTTTGATGGTTTCATCCTTTTTGTGCTGGTTTCTTCCCATCTTCATGGATTTATCTAGCTTTGATCTCAGGGAGCCACTAGCTTGATGATGCAGTCTGCCCCTTGTCTGCCTGTAGAGGCACTGCTGGGCTGCCACAGACTCAGTCTGGCTGCTAAGTAGGCTTCCCATGTCTTGTTTACACAGGGAGATTAGGTCTGCCTCTGTAATGGCAGATGCCCTTCCCTTCACCGAGCTTTATCCTTCAGGGTCGAGCTCGAACTGAAGTGCTGGTTGTGAAGCCCTCAAGCGAGAGAGGGCTTCAGCCTGCTGGGTTTTGTGGGGGAGGGACCTGCCAAGCCTATAGCCTGTCACCCTGCTTTTAGCACCAGCTCTTTCTGGGGAGCTGGAAGCTTTGTCCCACAGGCTCTTCTGGCCAGCCAATGCATCCACCTAGATCTGGCCAGGGCTACTTTTTAATTCTGTGCAGGTAACTCGGGCACATTTTAGCTCCATGGAGATCTCCTGGTCTGTGGGTTGCAGAGGCTTTGGGAGAAGTGCAGTATCTGGACCAGTGTGCTGGAGGTGGGAATGCCCTGATCCTCCAGTCAGATGCACTTCCCGGGTGGAGCAGCACCCTGCCCCCCCCGCCTTTGTTTGCCCTCTTTGGGCTATGCCCACTATCCGACCAGTCCCTTTGAAATGAACCTGGTGCCTTGTTTGGAGATGCAAGATCACTTGCTTTCTGCGTCTCTCTCACTGGGAGCTGCATAGCAGAGCTGTTTCTATTTGGCCATCTTGGCGGAAGTCCCTGAAATATTCTTTAAATTTCTCATTGGTCTTAGAATAAAATCCACTTTCCTTGCCATGTCCTATAGTGGTCCTCAGCTCTATCAGATCCAATAACTTCATTTTATGAACAAATATTTTTATTCACCCACTTTACTCTCATAATAAACTTTACAGATAATATAACCTATCTGATCACTAATTCAAAAATAGAAATATTGTCCTAATTTCATATAGTGCAAAATAGAAGGAAAGTGATTTATAATAATGCAATATGTATTCATCATGTACATACAAAGGCATAATTACACTAGAAGATGTAAGTAAATAAACACTTGTATCTGTAGGTAAAGTCGCTAGGAACGTGTGAGGGACAAATGCAGATTGATATAAATGTGTTTGTTTGTGTGTTGATTAGTGACTCAGACATCTCCAGGAGCATTGCTATGGTGACATTATATCCCAAAGTGTTCTTAGTAATGTTCACAACAAAAATATGTTTACTCTTCCCTCAATTTATAAGGTATTGGTGTTTTCGGAAAAGCTGGGGACTAATGTATCTTTAGTTTAAAAAATATTCTGATTTAAAATGAAGTTAGATTTTAGGATCAGATAACTATTATCTGGCATTTTATCTAAATAAGTGTTTAGTGGGACATTAGAAAGTCATATAAGATGAATGACAGATCTGATATGTAGACTTTCCTGTGTGCTACAGGAACCCCTGCAGTCCTGTTTTGTGTTTTCTCAATGCCAGGAAAGAGTTTCTGTCATTGTCACTGACAAAACAAAAAACAAAAAAAACAAACAAAAAAAACCACACTGGCAGTTTCAGAAATGCTCACAGGTATGGCTAGCCTGACAGCTCTCATGGAGAACCTCTGCCCTGAAATATCTGGCTCTTGACTGCTTTCTTCTCTAGTTATAACTCCTCCCATCCCATCCTTACAGGCTCCAAACTCTGCCTTCTTCTCACTTTCTTAAAAGAGTGAGTAGTTTTTCTTTTTCTACACTTTGAACTGTTGTGTCTCCAAATCTTTGCCTGGTTTGATTTTCTCATTATTCACACTCAGCTCAAATGTCACCTCCTCAGAGAAGTACTGCCAGACCACCTGGGCTCAAGTAGCACTTTGTCCACATCACTTTTTTTTACCCTATTATACTTTCTTTGCAGCATATTTGATTGCACTTAATACTATTTGGAAAAAAGTTTTAAAATTTATTTACATACTCAATGTCATTCCCCTCTGTCATTAGAATATATGTCCCAGGAGGTCAGAAACTTTTGTCTGCTACCAGATACATCCTAAGTGCCAATGTCTAGCACAGAGAAAGTGCTTACTAAATAGATTTTTTTGAATAAACTAGTTTACTTCTCCCTTGTACCTTTCAAGATAACACCTACATTCTTTAGCATGACGCTTGAGGTCTCTCAATATCTTTCCTAACATATATTTCTCTCTTGTTTTATTTGTTTAGTCACCACTTCTCTCCTTCTACTATAGTCTCTGAAATATGACATATTTAATGTTTCATTTCTTTGCATATTGTGTTTTCTCTGCCTGAGATTCAGATGAGATAAAACTCCCTCGATTTCTGTCTTCCTCCTATCCTGTAGAAGATTACATGCCCCTTTCTCTGAAATGGCCTTGTGACTATGCTTATACAAGGGGGATTGCCTTTGTTGGTGCATGCTTCTTTCTCTCTGCTACAGTTTGAGTATGGTTGGTTTGACCTCTCAAAATCTTGCATTGAAATATGAGCTCCAGTATTGAAGTTGGGGCCTAATAGGAGGTGTTTGGGTCATGTAGATGGATCCCTCATGAATGGCTTGGTAACATCCTCATTGTTATGAGTGAGTTCTATCTCTATTAATTCCATAAGAGCTGGTTATTAAAAAGAGCATAGCACTGCCTCCCTCTCTCTCTTATTTTCTTTTTCACTGCACACACTGGCTTGCCTTCCACTATCAATGGAAGCAGCCTGAGGCCCTCATCAGAAGCAGATGCTGGTGCAATGCTTTTTTACAGTCTGCCGAACTGTGAGCCAAATAAACCTCTTTTATTTTTAAATTACCCAGCCCAGGTATCCCTTTATAGCAACACAGATGGACTAAGATACTGTGTAACTGGACTTTGAGCCTTTTGAGAGCATGGACCCCTTCTTAATCATCTTTATATGCCCATTGCTGAGTATGATGACTGATATGGAATAAGTTAAATAATTCAATTTTATTATGTTAGAGTTGATTATTATCTCAGCTAGTTGAGAACATTTGATATCTTAATTTTGTTTTCTATTTCAGTTGATTACTTTTCACAGTATCATATCAAATGTAAATTTGGTAAGTATGCCTAAGTGACACAGACTTCAATGGGCACATAAAATTATATGAATCCCTTGGATTTGCAATGAATGACAAAATGATTTCTAGATTGTTTTTGTGGATACTACTACTTACTACTACTATTTCTTGAGTGTGGTATGCTAGGTACATGTCTAAGCATTTTTCTCATTGAATCCTTCAGCAAATTCAATGTTGAGAGTTACTGATATTAACGCTATTTTTCGGACTTTGAATAAACTTCACAGGGTCACAGCTGGTAGGTAGAAGATAATTAACGTTGATGTATTTGATCCCAGAGCCTATAAACACTATGCCAAGTCTTTTCTATGCCATTTTATATGTCTGCATTTCATAGACTCAACTACCCTTGAATCTGGCCAAAATAGAGTTAATGGAGATGTTTTAAAGTTAATCCTATTTCCACAGGATAAAGAGGATTTTAATCCCTTCTCCCCCTAAACAAAAAATATTCTTTTGTTAATAATTGCTTTTTCTTCCCTTTTCTCTCTGCCAGGGAAGCTCAGTTTATTATGGGTCATTGTGGATGCAACCAAGGCAATGACAATTGATGTCTTTCCTCTGCTTCTCATATTAGTGACTCTATCAGCACCTACTCCCTGTGCAGTGGGCATGCCCCTCTGCATCACTTTTTCCCCATCGACTGAGGTTGTGCCTTAGCCAGTGAACTTTTAATCACCCTGAATCACTAATCACCATAATTCCTCACTGTCCGAAGCTGCAAGTTCATCATGCAAATGGACCCAGTGTCCTTGTTAATCACCGTAATCGCTCACCACTCATGAGCTGTGAAAAGTAGTAACAAGTATCCTCATCACTCAGGTTGCTCACCATCTGAGGGAGGCTGGTAGGAGTGTCATGATTTACCCAGCACAGGCTGTGGGGCTAGCAATGGGGTATCTGCCAGAACTGCCAGTTTCAGATCTCTGTTTATAATTATTATTTGCCCAAGTTGGCAAATGTTCACATCTTCATCCCCACAGTTCCTGATGCTAAAGCTTCCGTAGCAGGGTTTCCTTGCAGGCCTCTCCTTCCTTTGTGTCAATGACCCATCTTGGCTGGCATCCAGTCACTGGGTTGGCACTCTCCACTGGGATTCCCGGCCAGGACATGAACTTTTGGTGCAAAATTAACTAAAGGGGTTTGTCTTAGACTAGAATTGTTTTAAAAGTAGTAAACCAGAAATTGATCCATCTGGCTCACTTACAGAAAGATTTATCATGGGTGTATCTTTTCCCCAAGGCCTAGAAATCTCACCATTCTTCAAGAGGGACATGAACGGGACTTGGAAGGCCACTGGCTGTCAAGGCAGTTATTCTATTAATCCTGTTTCCCATGCCTTCTGTAGAGACTGCTCTGGATGTGTGTGTTCTACTATTTCACTTTTCTATCTTGTTTTGCTTTGTTGATCACCTCTCTCAGCTTTGTTTTGGAACATAGACCATAAACAGCTTTCTCAAAAGTGCAGTCTCGTTGTACATGTCTTGAGCAGTCCAGGGTTTGCCGCTAACAGAATATACTTTCTGAATTCCAGTTCTACATGCTCATCCCACAGCTCTTCAAATTGTCTTCTATTAGAAACTCCATGCTCTCTATATCTTCTCCTAGATGTGCATGTCAAGCTGCCAGAGGACTAAAGGGCTTCGTATTCATCAAAATTCACCTTCTTAAAACAGCTGTTTTATGGTGTCAAAAATAAACATTTCTGCAACTATTATACTGTTTCAAAAAGTCTTTTAAAATTGTCCAAATGGGCCAAAGACCTTTACAGACCCATCACCCAAAAATAAATACAAATAACAAGTAAGATATGAAAAGATTTCCTGCTACCTCATATGTCAGCAGGAAAATGAAAATTAAAACAATGAGATACTGCTACACACTTATTAGAATGGCCAATATGTGGGACGCTGACGACACTAACTGCTGGCAAAGCTGTGGAGCAATAGGAACTCTTATACATTGCTGATAGAAATTCAAAGTGTTATAACCACTTTGGAAGACATTTTGGCAGTCTCTTACAAAACTAAACATACTCTTATTCAATCCGACAATTGAACTTCTTGACATTTACCCAAGAGTTGAAAGCTTATGTCCACACAAAACTTATGTCCTGCGTACAGATACTTATAGCAACTTTATTCATAATTGCCGAAACCTAGAAGCAGCTAAAATGTCCTTCAGTAGGTGAATGGATACATTAACTCTGGTATATCCAGGCAATAGAGTATTACTCAGTGCTAAAAAGAAATGAGCTATCAAACCATGAAAAAACAAAAAGGAAACTTTAAAGCATATTACTAAGTGAATTAAGCCAACCTAAAGAGATTACATACTGTATGATTCCAGCTATATGACATTCTTCAAAAGGCAAAACTCTGCAGACAGTAAAAAGGTCAGTGGTTGCGAGCATTAAGAAGGGAGAGAATAGAAGATTTTTAAAATAGTGACAATATTCTGTATGATACTGTAGTGATGGCTACATGTCATTGTATGGTTGTCCAAACTCATAGAATGCACAACACTAAGAGTGAACCCTAATGTAAACTATGGACTTTAAGCAATATTTATGTGTCAGTATAATAATGGCTCACAAATGTATCATTCTGGTGACAGATGTTGATAATGGGGAGCCTATGTGTGTATTGGGGCAGATGTAATGTGGGAAATGTCTGTTCCTTCTTATTAATTTTGCTGTGTACCTAAAACTGCCCTACCAAAAAAAGGGGCTGAAAAACATAAAAGAAATATGTCATAACCTTATTATTTTCATCCAAAATTGTTGCCTTGGATAATTTTGAAAGTCATCCATTTTTCCACATATTCCTTCCTTTATCACTTCTTTCTCTCTCTCCCTGTCTTGAGAGAGAGAGAGAGACAGAAAGAAAGAATATATATGAACATGAGTGAATGAGAGAATCCAGATCCCTAAGGGAAATAAAAGCCCTGGGATACTGTAGTAGATTTTTTTCCTCTACTTAACACTGGTTTCTCACCTCACCACTCCCTGTTTTGAGAATTCTGTCCCCAATTTTCCTTTGTATAATTTTCCTTTCCCCATTGTTCACATTCTTGTTAGAACTGTCGATCAAGTTGCCCAGCCAAGAGGTCAGTAAGAGAACCAAATAAGGTCAACTCACTGCTCAGTTTGAGTACTCCAAATATTTTAGAGTTTAGTGATGCCAGGATAAAAAGGTGATTGGAGCTGATCCTTTGTAGTGTTGTCACTTTAATTGTTGATTAGTTCCTGCTTCTTAGAACTCTGCCTTTTTTTCCCCCTAAGATTGGCTCTTTAGTGATTTTTTAAGTTATTAGAATGATCCTATATCCTACCACTAAAGCTGCTTTGCTTCAATTAGCCAGAGCCAGTTTTATTGTTTGCAAACAAAACAAAGAAACTCACAACTGATCTGACTACTATGCTACAGAAAGTCTTAGTTCCATAGACGTTATTTTGCTTGATCCTGTGAATGCAGCTTCCCTGTTATGTTCCCGATGGGATACTGAGAATTTAAGGGCAGGATACAGTGGCTTAGTGCCCTATTTATTTTAGGTAGAATTGATAGACTAGGTCACAGTGAAGTTGGAGTCCTAGATGGTCATGGTTCTACAAAACTTTGGGCTGGGTTCTGGAGATGTATCTCCTAGGTTAAGTTTAATTAGCAACAACTCAGTATTAATCTACCTTTGGATATCTGGAGCTTGAATCTCACAGCTTGGCTTCTTCTCTGGTTTTGGTTCATTAGCAAAGGTTTGGAATTATCTGTGGTATCAGGTTTAAGATGGTATAAGGTAAGAAGAGAGCTTTGAAGCAGTTTGGTAGTTGAAGGACGCAGACAAGGAAAACCTAGCCTGAAAAACAATGTAGTGTCCATCATCCCTGGGTGACCTCCTAGGGCCTAGAAGGAAACCCCATTTTGTTCTCTCCCTCTTTCCCCTTCTCTTCCACTCCCCACTTCTCCTTTAATCCTTCTTCCTCAGCTTTCACCTCTTCTCTCCTTCTCTTGCACATAAGTTGTACAACTATTTTCTACCCTGTTTATCTCTGTAGCTAATATTAAGCAGCATCTCTTTATCTCATGTGATGCAAAGCAGAGCTTTAGAATCAGACAGGATAGATATTTATTTCACCTGTGCTGCTTTCTAGCTGTGCGCAAGTTCCTCCCTCAGACCCAGTTTTCTCATATTCCAAATGGAAGGAATAAAAGTGTTCATGTGAGGTTTACAAAGAAAACACTTGGTGTCATAATTAGCCCATGGTGGGTAACTAAAGATTGGTAAGCTTTGTCTGTCCTATTTAATTTCTAACTTCTATTATTAGTGTTATTTTCCTACTGTTATTTTTCTTATAAAAAGGAAAAAAAATCCTTCCCACTCATTATCAGCACGTTTATTGTGCTTGTCTTTGACTCCGTTCAACTCTTAGTGTGTAATACTTTCCCTTCCCTTATCCCATAAGACCACTCAGAGGGAATCTAAATGATTAAAAGTTATTCCTAGGAAAATTTTAGTAACAATGGAGAAATATTAGCCTCTAGGAGAGTCTTAGCGGATTTCCCTTTACGCTAGTGAAACATAATTTTAGATTATTTTAGTAGTACTTTTATGGAATGTTTCCCCTTTTCTAAATCTCACTTCTTGTGGTCTTTTAAGAATTCAGGTAAATTTCTAGGTAAAAGCTATAAAGGAAA